>JAZHYW010011466.1:0-7500 GCA_037355805.1 Ixodes ricinus | reverse complement strand
CATATCA
Source organism: Ixodes ricinus (assembly GCA_037355805.1). NCBI lineage: Eukaryota > Metazoa > Arthropoda > Arachnida > Ixodida > Ixodidae > Ixodes > Ixodes ricinus. Next base: position 7,493 of record JAZHYW010011466.1, on the reverse strand, counting down.
AAGGTCTCGGGATACTTACACGAAAAGATCTACTAGGTGCTATAAAGTGACTATTTTTTAAGCTTAAAGAGTGTAAATCTTTCAAAACATAGTGCGCATAAAAAAAGTCCAGTTATAAATTAATTTAACATTAAAATGTCAGTGGTCCGGAAAGGACGGCGAAGTGTATTCCCGATTGTTACGGTGGAAATTTCGACAAGTGCTGTGGCGCGTTAACGCGAGGTGTGCAACGACACGTACATCTTGTGATATAGACCAACACGCGGCCCTGACGCCAAGCTGGCCGCAGGGGCGCTGTCGACGGAACTGCGCATGCGCAGACGCTTCACTTCGCGCGAATTCGGTTTCTGCGCACGCGCAGTGCCCACACCTTGTGTGGGCAAACGCCAGCTTGTTTGTAAACGGCGTGTTGGTCTATAGTGTCACACGGCAATGTTTTTCAGAAAAAGCCTTTTTGGTTGACGCAGGGCCGCATCAGCTACGTCCCGCAAGTGGCCTGTGTGTACAACATGACTGTCCGCGAAAACATTTTGTTTGGAGAAAAGTTCGACTCAGAACGATACGCCAGTGTCTTGAGGGCGTGCGAGCTGCTCAACGACATCAACAAGTTCCCCGCGGGAGACCTCACAGAGATCGGAGAAAAGGTGGGCCTTTTGAAAGCATTTTCCAGTAAAACCGAGATCTTCAACAAGCCAAAATATAATTTTACTCTTTTTTTTTCCCAAACTGCGGGGATAATCAACTAACCTTTTATGGTATATGCTCCTCAAGACAGATGCAAAGCCCAAGACGGCCAATTGAAACCGATGAGAGCTGAGACTATGCCTCACGTATGCTTCCCACTGGTCCACTGGTCCGCGGCCGACAGGATCCACCGAGCAGGACCGAGCGTCTAGAGGACTGTCCAAGCGCGACACAGCAGAATTCGTCTTCTTTAAAGGGGGGGGGGGGGAAGTGCAACAATTTTAAGATGAAAAGAATTTGCATCTCGTCATTTTTACGTTGTTTATCGTTTCCCGGAGGATCGAGAAAACATCTCCCTCATTAAAAAATGTCGCGATTCCGCTGCATAATGGCAAAGCAAAAGTCGAGCTTTTTCCCCCCCTTCAGTCGCGAGTAGCAGCCGAAGGAACTACGGCGAGAAGATTACGTGACCTCGCTCGGCTCTAAGCTGCAGCATAACGCCCGCTAATGTCAGCAGAGAGGGGAGAGGGAGCGTCCTCCGAGAGAGCATACGGAAACCTACACGGCACCCCGCATTACGTCACTAGGAGCGCGACCAGGTGTGACCCCGAAGACTGGGAGAGAGTCGAGGGGTGCCAGAAATGCCAATATTTAACTTTTTTTTTACACAACTAAGACACGCAGGCGAAATCGGTTTTCTGTTCTTTACTTCAGAAGTGTCAGAAGGCAACTCCCACAAATGTTTGATCAAAGTCCGGAAATCGTTGCACCCCCCCCCCCTTTTAAGTACACGGCGTACGTCCGGAATTGGCGGCGCGCGCGTCCTTTTTCACTTTGGACATTAACCACGCAGACAGCACGGCTTTCTTCATTGTCCCTCGCCGTCAACTTGTCCCTTTTTTGGTTTTTAGGAAATTGTGGGCTGACAATAAGATCGTAGTCCTTTACGACAGCCAGCAGATGGTGTGAGTGGCAATCCAGACTCACGTAGTGAGGACGCTCTAGACCTGTCTTCAACGTGATAAACAATACCACGCAAAAGAAGAACTTGAAAGGAGGCTTGTCCAGTTCTTTTGATATTCTTTTCCTTTTGTGATATTGTATATATGATGTTTAACCAACTAGCACGGCAATTGATTTTAATTCTGTCAAACGACTCAAACGGAGGGAAGTTTTCCAATGCAAAAGAAACGTGCAAAAGCGGACCGTAGTACGGCATAAGGTGAGAATTTAGACAAACAAACGGCAACTACCATGCTCTGTTTGGACAGCCCTTGAAGTGCTCTCCACACAGGAGAGCTCTTCAAGGAGCTGCCACCACACAAAGCTCTCCACACAGCTCTATCCAACACCTAGATAGAGCTAGGTACCTTTTGTGGCTTTAGCAGGGCTAACGTGACGGGAACGGCATATAGCACTAAGCTCTCGGAGCATGAAAACTAGACAAACGCGAGGCCGGGTGACAGGCATTTCAAATAGAGCACCTCAAATAACCTACGAAAAATTCTATAACACCACAAAGAGCCATGGGAAAAAAGTTGGTACGAAAGAGCAGCCCTTATTGGTTGTGATATTCGGAAGTCTCATTTCTTATAAAGCTGTAGCCTGCTGATTTTAGGCATCGATGTCTTCGGGCTTTCATATATATTTTTAATGAAGTAGATCTCAGACATGTCGTTACACAATTTTCTGCTATATAAAAAAATCCATTCGTTGAGGCAGTTTCTGCGGCAGCGCCAAGCCCGCTATGATAAGATGCACTTTAATATTTAAAACAAGAAACACGAAAGACATATTTTCCCTCCACCAGTGTAGGCCTGGCGAAAGCAAATCGAGTACAGCCACCCGAGACTGTTTTGTCGAGTGTGTCTATCGTATTGTTGGAGACTGCACATCGACGATAGTAATTCGCGAATTTTCTAAAATCGTTACTTTTCCAATTTCTACTAGCATTTATTTACGCCTTACACGCCAGTCTTTCTGTGTTGTCCTGAACCGCATAAACGACCTTTTTGTCCAGGGTACAACGTTGAGTGGCGGTCAGAAGCAGCGGATTTCGCTAGCTCGTGCCGCCTACAGTCGTTCCAACATCTGCCTGCTGGACGACCCATTGAGTGCCTTGGATCCCACTGTCGCCGCCAGAGTTTTCAAGCAAGTGGTGGGAAACGGTGGCCTCTTGAAAACTGCAGGTATGACACACGCCTAGCCACTCCAAAAATGCAAAGAAGCAGGAAGCGTACATTCTAAATGTTGCAATTCGCGGTTTACTGTGCGGACAGCAAAAATTATTATAAAGTTTAGTAGATTGATTAGTCACTTCTGCTGCGCTATCCGCAATCCGCTACGACCTCCTCTACATATAATGTAGCAGGGCCACACTTTTATGTGTTAGCGAAATCTTCCTAAATCGCAACAAAATCAAAGCTTGCGTAATCTTGAGTCGTGCAGAATGATTCTTAGTAATATTTTAATAGCGCCTGTTACCCAGGTGCATGCTCGTGAGGACAAAACCAATGCGTAGAGTAGAGTCATCTGCTTCTTGTGCAGGAGTTACGGTGACTTTAGAACGACGCCAAGCTCTGATTGGCTTTGATTGAAAGGATAGTTGGCGAACCTCAATGCTAGATGCCTTGAAGTCTACCCACTATTTTTTCAATCAGCCAATAAGAGCTCGGCGTTCTAACATTATCGCAACCCTTGTGCAAGAAGCGGACGGACTTTCGTTACGCACTGAGCCAATGACTTTGTCGTGATGTGTCGGAGCTATCGCAGGGACTGCACTTTAAATTACCACAAGTCTGATCTTTTTTTTTTTTTCACTATCTGTCATGGCATTATAATGTTAGGGCATTTTCAGATGAGATCGAACAACCATGTCCGGTGACCATTTTTAATTTTGATGAAAAAAATATATTTTGCTGGCTTTATGCCCAGAAGTATAAAACCAATCCTTGTTTTCGGAAAAAAAAATTTGTCTTTGCGAAAAAAATTTGTAAGCACCCTCGCAGTCTCGTGTGCGTTTTGCGTATCGCGCAATGTTGACATTTCGGGTGGCTTCCCCCAAAAAACCGTTCTGGCTACGGGTCTTGAAATATTCACTGACAAATTAGGCATAGGAAGGATTGACAAAAAGTATTTTTCACCGAGTATTAGGGTAGTTATTTTGAGAAAAAAAATCGCAAACACGGCACATTGCGCAATAATGCTCTGGATTAAAGAATATTTTTCTCCGTACCTATAAAAGCTAAGGTCTTAAAACTTTGCCAGTATGTTGCCCTGTATATAGTTAATTTGTGCATGAAATATTATTGTCCTGGTTAGCGGGAGAAATTTACAAGAATTGCTCACACAGGGGCATTTAACTAAAAATGCATTATTTTGAAAATCATTTAAAAAAAAAGGCCATCTTTAATTTTCTTTAAACTCTCTGAAATTAACGTTTATATTATGTACTAACAGATTCTGCAAGAACATGATGCAATATTTGTGTAGCTTTTAAGTTATAAAGCGAGAAACATGGCCAAATTGACGCTAACGCGGTTGCCATAAATGGGGCGTGCACATACACGTTCTTCACAATTTCATTATTATTAAAACGTGTAAAGATGCTACAGGGTGGTCAGGAAAAGACAAATAGACAGCACAGAGGTGGACGGTAGGTTTGAAGGGAAAATTCCTAATACATTTTCGTACAACCGACCCAAAAATGCCCATGGGCCGGAGCGATCGAGGTGCGCCACCGTGTAACATGCTTCGCGGTGCCTGTTTCAACAGCCGGTGTATAGCGTCTCCGTCTACGCGACGTAAAGGAAGCAACCGGAACGACTTTGCAAACAGATCAGCCTACAACCTTGGCGGTAACATGATATAGGAGGTAGGGCGCGGCAGAACCTGAACGTGCGCCGCCTGTGAGCGCCAATAGATCCGCCGCCGTGGTGGGCCGCGCAACGCGTAGAAAATAAAGATACATAAAAAAACATAATTGCGATTGAATGAGATTATCTGTAACTTAATTTATAAGACAACGGTCTAGAGAATCGTGAAATCCAATTTGGGTATGCCCATGTGACCTACGTAAGTGATGGTGCAACAAGCCACCTTAAGAACAAGTACCAAGTACACGAGCTGCAGAGCCACAAATACACGTCAGCGAGGTGTATTTTTTCTGCAGCTTGACATGGCAAGAATGCCTGTGATTGAATCGGGGGTCGTGTCAAGCACCAGACAAAGTTGTACAGCCTCCGACGGCCCACCAAGTCGGTGATCAAGTCGGCGTCAGAGATGGTTGCCCCACTGAACACTAAACTGCCGAACGTGAAACTAATCCACCTCCCGAAAGCTGACGTCAAAGCGTTCAGGGACATGAAAGGAAAGGACTGGGACTCTGTTTCCGTTGTGCGTGGAATTCAGTCCTGTCACTTGTGGTAGTGTACGCGGTCCGACACTTCGCAACCACAGCTGTTTTAGCAAGAACAGTAGCCGCAGAAAAGATATATCTTTAAAAGTAAAGTCTCCTATGGCTGCGAAAAGCAGATCGAGGTCGCGTGCTTGAGGTGCCACTGAGAAGAAACGAACAGTGATCGCTACAGGCAAACCGGGAAAAAATGTTCCTTTTCGGAGTGCCAGGAGAGCGCCGTGACCGACTCAGGTCAGCGTCCGGCAGAAAGAATTCACGCGACGAATTCCGAATGTGCGCACAGAATCTTGATTAATTAAACTAGTTTCAATCGTACCACTTTAAACATGTGTTCTTTCTTATCACTATTTAAACGTCAGCAGCGCAGCCTCCCGAGTCCCCACGAAGGGTAGGCTCCGAAATTCACTGATCGGAGAAATCTGTATTTAAATTGTTGACTTGCACTTCAAACTCACCTGTAATTTTTTGTATCAATTCTAATTTTTTACGAATTCCTGTCACAGTGCTGTCTTTTCACAGACTTCCTAAATTTTTCGACTCCTTGCTTGCCCTTGTTTGAAATTGGCAACGTCCTATCTTTCTCCACTCCCGTTACGTCAATTCTGTATATTTAAAACCCTGTGAAATAAAAACAAAAAAAATATTGCAAAGCATTTTTGAAGGGCCTGATGGAACAGATTATGAGCCTTGATCTGTGAAAAGTAGAAGAAAAATTGCGATGGCCTTCATTTTAAACTGATGTTCCAATTATTGCAAAATCGGTAACCTGTCTAAATTTCATTGTATTTATTTTAGAAAGGTTATCGTTTTCAATTTCAATGACAATTTATGCAAATATAGAACAGACGCGTTAAAATCATTTAAAAAATTTGCATTTCCAGTCTTTTAAGATCCGGTTCCATAAAGCGCTGAATTGCTTCGTAATTAATAATACATGTTTACCTCCTTTTATTTTATGTAGAGTCTCTGCACAAAAAATATTAAACCTAAGACGACAACAGTTTTTCTTTAATAAATATCCAAAAGAACGTTTTCACGATAGTCGCAAAAACGAGAGCGTATACCGACAGCGACTTCGTGATTTTTTTTCCTCAAGAGAAATTTCATTTTCCGTAAAAAAGGTTTGAATATGTTTTTGCGCTTGCACAACAAGTAAAACAATCCTTTGCTAAAATTTAAAAAAAAATGTCGACCGGACATGGTCGTTTGTTTCTATCTGAAAACGCCCAATACAAACAATCTCAGGCAATCAGAACTTTTTTGCTTTCAAGTATCTTTTATTTTCTACGCGTTGTGCGGCCCTCCACTGCGGCGATCTATCGGCGCTCACAGGCAGCGCAGGTTCAGGTTCTGCCGCGCCCTGCCTCCTATATCATGTTACCGCCAAGGTTGTAGGCTGATCTGTTTGCAAAGTCGCTCCGGTTGCTTCCTTTACGTCGCGTAGACGGAAACGCTATACGCCGGCTGTTGAAACAGGCACCGCGAAGCATGTTACAGGGTGGCGCACCTCGATCGCTCCGGCCCATGGGCATTTTTGGGTCGGTTGTACGAAAATGTATTAGGAATTTTCCCTTCAAACCTACCGTCCACCTCTGTGCTGTCTATTTGTCTTTTCCTGACCACCCTGTAGCATCTTTACACGTTTTAATAATAATGAAATTGTGAAGAACGTATATGTGCACACCCCATTTATGGCAACCGCGTTAGCGTCAATTTGGCCATGTTTCTCGCTTTATAACTTAAAAGCTACACAAATATTGCATCATGTTTTTGCAGACTCTGTTAGTACATAATATAAACGTTAATTTCAGAGAGTTTAAAGAAAATTAAAGATGGCCTTTTTTTTTAAATGATTTTCAAAATAATGCATTTTTAGTTAAATGCCCCTGTGTGAGCAATTCTTGTAAATTTCTCCCGCTAACCAGGACAACAATATTTTTTGCAAAAATTAACTATATACAGGGCAACATACTGGCAAAGTTTGAAGACCTTAGCTTTTATAGATACGGAGAAAAATATTCTTTAATCCAGAGCATTATTGCGCAATGAGCCGTGTTTGCGATTTTTTTTCTCAAAATAACTACCCTAATACTCGGTGAAAAATACTTTTTGTCAATCCTTCCTATGCCTAATTTGTCAGTGAATATTTCAAGACCCGTAGCCAGAACAGATTTTTGGGGAAGCCACCCGAAATGTCAACATTGCGCGATACGCAAAACGCACACGAGACTGAGAGGGTGCTTACAAATTTTTTTCGCAAAGACAAAATTTTTTTTCCGAAAACAAGGATTGGTTTTATACTTCTGGGCATACAGCCAGCAAAATATATTTTTTTCATCAAAATTAAAAATGGTCACCGGACATGGTTGTTCGATCTTATCTGAAAACGCCC
>JAZHYW010011465.1:0-12405 GCA_037355805.1 Ixodes ricinus | reverse complement strand
TTTTAGAATCGCAGCGCGGCGCTGAAACCGAAACCATGGAGCCGCCATCTTGGGTTCACGCGTCGAGGGGGTATGAAGGCAATAGTGACATACATTGGAGCGTGTTGGAAGAGCTTTATTTAAACTGGTCGATGGGCTGGCACAAAAGCTTCCGTGGTGCTGTGAGTAGCTTCCGTAGATAATTAACAATACATTACATAATTTGCTCTCTGACCCTTTTTGCTTGGTTGCGATGACAAGTCCAGCGCCAAGAATCGTCAAGGGACTGAAACTCTGTTTGAGGAGCTTTCTGCCATCGGCTCTGTGTGTTTCGAAATGAGACTCTTCGAAGTTATCCGAGAAGTCATTGTAATAAAAATACGCAGTATGTTGAGGCAATCTGAACGGAAAACACTGCGATCTAAATGCTATTCAGAACCATTTCATGAAACTAGCGAGAATATAAACTGCATGAAAGCAGTTTTTCCCAGAGTCACAATTGGACCCGCTTTCACTCGGTACGTCACTCGAAGAGGCAACCGCATGCACGCGACCTTCGATGGATTAGCCAAGTTTGCTAGACATCTAAAATTGAGCGACGCGATATGCTAGCAGCGAGAGATCTAACCTCAACGCCGGCTTAAGCTTAACCCGTCGCTTACCAAATCGCAAGAGCGTCGCTCGTGCGAAACCGAACACAGTTGACGCCTGTTCGATTGAACCAGCTGTAATCGGCACTAGCCTCACAAAGCTTGCATGTTGCGGTGGGCTCGAAATCTTTCCGTTTTATATATGGCCAGTCAAGCCTTCTTCCTCTGTCTTCCAGTTCCGTTCTTTCTAAGCGGGATCCGGAAGAGTTTCTTTCAATCGTACGACCAGCTGCTGCGCCCAAAAGCACAACAAGCAGGCGTTGTACCACTAAGTACACAACATCCTTGCTTTTGACGTCGGTAACCGTGTAGAAAAGACGGCGCGTCGATGAGCAGCAGAGCGTGCGGTGTGCAGCTGTTTGCTGGACCCAATATGGTGGCGATTAGAGCCGCTTGAAGCGCTGATGGTGGTGAGTCTAGATTCTAGCGGTGCTGGTGTCACGTGATCGCTACCGTTCAGTGATGCTCACCAAGCCAAACGCATGATCGGCTAGAGTGAGTATGTTGTCGGCAAAACGCAAAAAGAAAAGGAATGCGTTACTCTGGGAACCCATACAATGACTCTAGCCCAGACCACTCAGCCTTTACGTAGAGTTCATTTCCGACTGTTTAGGGCATAGATAAACGTCTTTCGTCAAAATACACCTCGTACCTTTTTTTGTTGGCGTTAATCTTCGTTTTTGACGATAATTCTCGGCCAAAAGACTGCGCGTCGATCCTTAAGTACGCAAAGACGATTGATTTAAGTTATATTTCCAGCTCTTCTTCTTGTTTCGGAAAGCAAAATTTCACTTTCTGATCGAAACGAGGATGCGTTTTCCTACACGTCGATTGACGATCGTATGGATGGTATCCATACCAATCGGAGATGTAAAACGCTTCCATAAAACTCTACTATCACTTCTCGACGAGTAGCCTTCACAGGTAAATAGTGCAAATAAAATACTGCTCTCTACAAAGATACCTCAAGCACCCGGCCCGCAATACGCTCGTCAAGTTAGTATTGATTTTTTTATTAAGAAGGCCTTCTCGCTCTTTCGCCACTAAAACTAAAATGTCGTTGGCGTGTTATGTATACTCATTTTTTTAGTTGTTGAACTGCTTAAGGAAGACCGGTTGTTATTAGGGTCCTTTAGTGTTTCAGGAACACATGGTTTGATATGTTCATGCTGATTGACTCGTGATTTGATCTTGGGTATTCTGATTAGCTGATGGCGCAATCTCGCTCGATAATAAGAAGACCAGAACTCGCCAGGCTCGAGGTTTCTCAAGTTGTCCCTCCCTATTAGGTGCGGTGAGAGTGTCGCACGCACTCGGTGACTTCTGAGGGATATGGCACTTGAATCTCGAGCACTTGGACTCAGAAAGATTACTTGAGCAGCTCTTGCAGCTCCTTTGCTGATAGGCTATAGTGGCACATCGCCTGACTTTTTTTTTTTACAATCAAAAGCGATCAAAATTAATCAGTTTCTTTTTCTAGCTAAACCAGAACAATTCCTGCCGACTTCTTTTCCAGATCGTCGTGTCTGACTTATACTTGCAAAAGCATGTTGTGGCCATAAACGCTGTGCTTGCAATTGCTGCGCTTGGATGCTTCCTCGCTTCTGGACTCCGAGACACGCCAGTCTACAACAGCAAGTCAAAAAAGGTACGACTTTACTGAAGAGTTTTTTTATTAACTTTTGTATGCATATTATAATACCATACATTTCAACCGTTTATGACGTGAATCCTGTATATATGACATGTAAATCGCCCGAGAAGCGAAGCGCATAAACGATACACTATAAGAAAAGTTCGTGAGTCTACCTTTCCACACAACAATCGGAGAGCCAATCACCGCAACTTACGGAGGCAGCTGAGCGAATGACGTTGCCGAAACATATGTTTAGACCAAAAACCACAGTCTGAGTTGTGACATTAAGCAATGCAAGCGTGACGTTTCGCATTGCTTAATGTCACTAACTCCGAGTGCGTTTTTTGGTCTAAACATGTGTATCGGCATCGTCATGTGCTGTGCTGCCTCAGTACGTTGCGGTGATTGGCCCTCCGATGTGTTTTGCGGGAAATTAGACGCAATGGCTTTTCTAGAGTGTATTAAACCAAGCGCGCAGGTGGCTGTGTAGTGCTATGATGCCCAAAAATGTCAAATAAAAACTCTATTAGGAGACTGCATTCCACCCCGATCATTTTCATTAGACTTCGTGCCAGCAGCACCGAATCTTCGTTTAGCGTATTAGCAGTCAGCATTAGTGTGATGGACATCACCCCCTTTTGAGTATCCGCCATATTGTGTTTACCGAGACCATCGAGGCGGTCGGATGGGCATCCGGCTCGCACCCAAGTTATCCAAAGTTTGTACTCTATGTAACGTTTTAACAACTGTTCCTAAATAAACCCAGTTTTCTATTACAATCAGAAGTGGGATGCAACTACCGCTTACATCGATGATCGATCGGCGACGAGTTCCGGTGGTTCGTCAACGACAACAACAACAACGCTGCGAAGCCTAACCGCAAACCACGTGTGTCGCAGTGAGACCACGAGTGACCTACGATGTCGAGGAAGGACGTCAAGCCCGACCCGTCAGTTCAGGAAAATGCTCCGGCCGTGATGGAGATGATGGCTCAAGTGTTGCGCCAGAATCAAGAACTCCTCGAACGCCTGACGCTGTCGCAGATGAGTCGACCAGCGCCTTCGGACGTCGCCATGCGGGTGGCTCCGGATGCGTCGGCAGCGGTTTCCAAGTTCACGGGACTTGAGGGTGATATCGTGGCCAACGAGTGGATCACGGAGTTCATCCAGGTCGCCGAGTTGGCAAGATGGAACGACGACGAGAAAATCACTGTGGCGAAGCTCAAGTTGTCGGGACCCGCGCGCGATTGGCAGCAGTCAACGGGTATGGCGTGCAAAGCCTGGTCTGCTTGGGAGGCCGCGTTTCGGGACGCGTTCGTGCGCCCACCAACCAAGACGGAACAGTGGCGGATCATGGAGCAACGAGTCCAGAGGAAAGGCGAGTGCCATGAAACATACGTTCGCGAGAAAGAAAACTCTGCGTTCGTCTCGGGCTTAACGTGGACGAAACGAAGGAAGAGATCATCACAGGACTACTTTCGAGAGAGCTGAGTTACGCTATGCGGAATCGAACACACCACTCTGTGAACGACCTCCTGCGTGACATAAAAAGCTACGAGCACTTCGAGAAGAACCGAGATGCGAAGTTCGCGTCAACTGGAACCACGAGACCCAAGCCATCAGCAGAGCTACCGTCCGTGCCGCAACAGAACAAAACGACAACACGCGGCGTCAAGTGCTACAATTGCCAAAGGCTGGGACACTACGCGAAGAATTGTGACAAACCCCTCGACCACGAGTGTGCACGAGGTGCGGAGGAGAGGGTCATGGTACGAGAAACTGCCCCAAACGTGAGTCGGATGCACCACAAGTGATCACAGTGCGTTGTGAAAACAAGACCTGTTCGTCGGAAAGCTTCAAGCAGGTTGAAATCGAGGGAGAGCCAGTGATTGCTCTTCTGGACACCGGAGCAAAAGTGAGTCTCATGAAGGCGCAGTGTGCCAAGCGTCTTGGTAAAGAGATTCAAGGCAACACAGAAGTACTAAGAGGAGTGGGCGGTGAGTGCATGTCACTGGGCGAGGTGCGTGTCAAGATTCGCTGCGATGAGCACGAGGTGGATGAGACCACAATGCGCGTTGTCGGAGACAACGTTTTCACTGGACCCGACGTGATTATAGGCACTGACATCATTGACCACCCTCACCTTGTATTGATCAGGAAGCATGGACAAACTGCGCTGGTGGATGAGCGTCGCTATCCATTTCTACAGGATTTTCACGTGGAGATGGACGACAACAGAGTAGTGCTTCGTGCGTCAGAGACTGTGACAGTCCCAAAGAACTGCATCCAGTGGGTCACAGTTACGACTGGGAATGAGACGACTGAGGGACCCCACGTCTTCTCGACGGGTGGGGAAATCGACATTCTTTGCCAAATGAGAGGAGGCAAGACAGACATCCCCGTCGTTGGTGCTGTGGACTGCGACGTCACTCTGAAGAGGGGACAAGTCGTGTCACGATGCCAGTCTTCACCGATGAATCCTGACGTACCTGATGTATACAGCGTGCTGCAGCAGGTCATCGAAAGCGAGCCTGGAAAACGGGAGAAGAGACTCGCACCGATAAGAGCAGAGGAAGTCAATGTTGGTCCCACCATAACCGAAGACGAGAGACGTGAGCTGTGCCAAGTCATCAACGAGCACCGAACATGTTTCGCGCAGAACATGACTGAACTGGGACGTACGGATGTGGTTACGATGAAAATCGAAGAAAAGCCAGGAAGTGCGCCTGTTAAAAGGTCGCCGTACCGTGCATCGTGGAGTGAACGCGAGGTTCTGCGCAAGATTACAGACGACCTCAAGGCTAATGGCCTCATCCGCGACAGCAACTCGGAGTACAGTAGCCCCGTTCTCTTGGTGAAGAAAAAGACTGGTGAATACCGCATGGTAGTCGACTACCGTCGCCTGAATGCCCAAACCGTGAAGGACAGCTTTCCACTGCCACGGGTTGATGAAGTATTGGACCGACTCGCTGGAAACACTCTCTTTAGTGTTCTAGACATGGCCCATGGTTACTTCCAAATCCCCATGGATGAATCGTCCATCCACAAGGCTGCTTTCACAACTCCAGATGGACATTTCGAGCCCCTGCGTCTATTCTTTGGGCTAGCTAACGGACCTCCTGTCTATCAGCGAATGATCTCAAGGGTGCTAGGACCACTGGGCTGGAATGTAGCAACCTGCTACCTAGATGACATCTTGGTACCCGCCAGGGACTGGCCAGAGATGCTGGTGAAGCTACAGCAGGTGTTGGACACAATTTCCAAGGCCGGTCTAACTCTGAGACTGTCGAAGTGTGAGTTTGGGAAGACAGAAGTCGAGTACTTGGGAGTGGTGTTGACACCTCAGGGGATCCGACCAGGAAGCAGAAAACTCTCGGCGATCGTCGACATGCCCAGGCCGACCAGTGCGACCGAACTTCGACGTTTCTTGGGGCTCGTGAGCTTCTTTCGAAAGTTTGTACCGCAACATGCAAGCATCGCCGCACCCCTGCATAGGCTGCTAAAAGCCGGAGCAGTTTTCGAGTGGTGCCCAGAGGCAGATGAAGCCTTCACCAAGCTCAAGGAGAAGCTGGTGTCAGCTCCCGTGCTGGCACTATTTGACCACCGTAAGGAGACCGAGCTCCACACTGATGCGAGCAGCAAGGGACTTGCAGGCATGCTCCTGCAAAAGGGAGATACAGGTTCTTGGAACCTGGTGTACTGCGTTAGCCGCCGTACAAGTGAGACGGAACAGAAGTATCACTCCAGCCGACTGGAACTTTTGGCAGTTGTGTGGTCAGTGGGACGACTGCGCTGTCTCCTGCTGGGAGTGAAGTTCACTATCGTCACAGACTGCAGTGCTACGCTGTACCTAAACACATGGAAATCCGTGAAACCTCAGATTGCCCGCTGGTTCGAAGAACTGTGTGACTATGACTATGTCATACGGCACAGACCAGGAACTCAAATGGAGCATGTGGATGCGCTTAGCCGTGCCCCAAGTGATGAGCGCGAGCTAACAGCAGATGGTGATGAGGACAAAAACCCAGAAATGTGCATCGCACCTGTCTACTACACAGTACCGGTTGAAGACAAGGTGGCTATGATTCAGGCACAAGACCCAGAGTTGAGAGCTCTACTTGAGATACTGCACAAACCTACAAGTGAGCGTACCTCGTCGGAAAGATCTCAAGTGCACAATTTCGAAGTGTGCCAGGGAATCTTGTACTACCAGCTCCAAAGCGGAACAAGCTCACGGAAGCTTTTCGTGGTCCCACGAAGTATGCGGAAATTCATCACGGTGAAGTTCCACGACTTTGGTGGTCACTTCGCTGTTGACAAGACTGTGGCTAAAATCCGCGAGAAGTTCTGGTTCTCCGGAATGGTGGCGTATGTGAAGCAACATGTGCGACAGTGCATCGAATGCTTGTTCCTCAAGCAACCAGGTGGCAAGGTGCAGGGAAAGCTAAACCCTATCGGACCAGGTCTGCGACCGTTCGAAATCGTCCACATGGATCACTTGGGTCCTTTTGTGAAGAGTACACAGCGCAACAACGTCCTGCTGGTGCTTGTCGACAACCTCACGAAGTTTGTTCGGCTACGTGCATACCCCAGCACAGAAACAAAGTATGTGCTCAGGTTCCTGGACGAGTTCATCTGCGACTACGGTGCCCCTCGCCGGATCATAACTGACCGAGGAAGTTGCTTTACCTCAAGAGACTTTGAGGACTACTGTCTGACAAGAGGGATCAAGCACACATTGACTTCGACACAGCGACCTCAGGCAAACGGCCAAGTCGAACGGATCAACCGAATACTGATCCCAGCAGTTGCAGCATCAACACAGTACCAAACCCAACGTGACTGGGACCATCATCTGCAGAAAGTACAAGCAGACATCAACGGCACTGTCAGCAAAACAACAGGCCGTTCCCCATTTGAACTTTTGTATGGATTTGTGCCAGCGTTAGGAAGCAACCTCCAAGAACTGGTCCCACCTGACACAGAACACCAACGGAGTGTCCACGATCTGCGGAAGGAAGCCAGGCAGGCGATTCTGGATTCTCAGACTAGCGCTAAACGACGGTATGACCAGAGACACTGTGACGCGCTCCACTATGCAGTAGGTGACGTGGTGGTGGTGAAACGAGCACCTGTTTCTACTGGAGAGTCCACCAAGTTGCAGCCTAAGTACCGAGGACCCTACACGGTTGTGGAGGTACTTCCATCGGATACCTACCGCGTAAGCAACATGCCTTCCGAACATCCAAGAAACAGCCAGTACACGACAACAGCCCATGCAAGTCAACTGAAGCTGTTTAAACTGGCCTCAGAAGAGAAAGCTTCAATCGAGTGCCCAGACGGCCACACCAGCATGGACAGTGATGGACAAGCGGTTAACCCTTCATACTCCAGCTGTGAAGAAGCAAGTGACAGGGATGAACCAAGTAGTCCCCAGTGTACCTTACGTCAGTCAAAACGCGCAAAGCGTAAACCTGTGTGGACAAAGGACTACGTTAACTGAGGACAGTTAAAGGAGCAGGATGGCCGAGTGTTAGCGTCAGCATTAGTGTGATGGACATCACCCCTTTTGAGTATCCGCCATATTGTGTTTACCGAGACCATCGAGGCGGTCGGATGGGCATCCGGCTCGCACCCAAGTTTACCAGAGTTTGTACCTATGTAACGTTTTAATAACTGTTCCTAAATAAACCCAGTTTTCTATTACACGTGGGATCAGTTGGCGTTCTAAAGAACACGTGCGGATCGCTCTGTCTACGCTGTCGAGCGTTCGTGCTGTGCCGAGGGAGTGGACTGCCGCCAACGCACAAAAATACCAGATTTGCCAAGACAGCAGAGGCGGCTGTTTTCGCTGTTCCGGCGGGCTTCAACGAGGATAGATGGCGGCAGCCGCCTTTTCAATTAAAGAGGAACACACCAACGCTGCTAGCGTATTGCCGTTCTAACTACGCAAAAGCCGTCGGCTTCGAGGCCATCGCATTTTCTCGGAGTAAAATGTATTGCCTATAGTCCGTCGCGAAACTAGAAGGTAGGGAGAGGGAAAGGAAGGCCGGGGAGGAGGAAGCAGACGGAACGCTTGAGATCGAGAGAAGGGGAATCCTCCTTCTTTCTTTAGCATTCCGTCTACTTCCTCCTCCCCAGCCTTCTCTCTCGCCCTACCCTTCCCTAGCACTACCTTCTTGAGTGGCAACGGACTATAGTCAAGTATTTGTGACAACTCCTCCTCCTTTTTCTTTCTGTCTCGCTTTGTCTTTCTGCTAGACGCTTTGAACACGCGCCTGATTAGATCCGCCATTGCTGACATGCTCTTGCCTTACCGAGATACTGAGACACTGAAACAGGCGCTAACGAGCCTCCAGAAAGGCAAATGCAGGAGAGGACACAAAATAGTCTAAAATGAAAATGATCTGCGCCGCTATCGTAATGATGAATTGAAGTAAGTAGAATAGGAGTAAATTAAAACTTAATGTCGATTATCGAGGCGCACATGCACAGCTGCTTAAAAGCGTCCATATGTTTAATTTGAATCCTGTTATTTTTTATCTCTCTCTTTCTTTCTTTTAGTTTGAAATGTCGACGTCTGAGGGTAACCGGTCACCATTTGGAATCTTGCTTGGATTATCTATCTACAAGTAAGGAAGCTCTGAAAATTCACTACATAGTACTCTTTGCCGTAATTAATGTCTAGTCGGCGTATCATTTTGTGAAAACACAATCTCTCACTACAGTTACTCACTGCTTAGGAAACGCAGGGCGTTGATTTATAATGTTCACGTTTTGTTGCTTTGTGAGTGGTCCTTGGGCGTTGTTATTGTTTAATGCCGTAATTTTATTGGCTGAGGAGCGAGAATAAAGGCGGGCCCACACAGCCCCGTTTTCTTAAGTTGTGTTACGTTACAAACGTTTACGCCTGCTTACGTCACGAGACACCGATACATCTGTGCTTCGTATTAAAGGCCTTCGCATATCCTCGGTTTTCTGCAGGAAAGATAAACCCCTTAGCAGTTTTCTCTCCCAAGCTGTGAGATGAGCCAAGTTGGGACAAGGTAAAAAGTCGAGAGAATATAGAAAAGAAGGAGGCGGGAAAGAGTGGAAAGCGCGAACTGTACGTCGGCCTTTAAGTGTGCCTACCAGTGCAGGAAGAGAACCT
Source organism: Ixodes ricinus (assembly GCA_037355805.1). NCBI lineage: Eukaryota > Metazoa > Arthropoda > Arachnida > Ixodida > Ixodidae > Ixodes > Ixodes ricinus. The sequence continues at coordinate 2,991 of JAZHYW010011465.1, read as the reverse complement.
GGCACGCGACATTCGAGACGCGATTCTTTTGCTGACTTAAGGCCCGTTCACACGCTTGTGTTCGACTACGACCGACTGAGACAAGACCGGTTTTTAAGCCTATTGTAAAGGCTTACGATAGGCGTCAACTTGGACTTCTTGAACATGAATCAACAAACAAGGGCTTCACTACCCTTGTTTGGTTGTCATGGTATCTTTGAAACCTCATCGCAGCAGAAAATGTCAGCTTTAGGCTTTACCGCTGGTTGAACGGGTGTCACGTGGCATCCTTTGCTCATCTCTGGAACCTTAGCTCTTATTTTGTGAAGCAGATACTTTAATTTATCTGGCTACTTAGGGCCAATCAAAAGTATTTTTGTCCTAACACCTTAGAAAAAAGCCTTGTCAGGCCCAACTTAAGCCCCCTAGCATCGCCAAACTGGGGCCAAGTTGGGGTTTTCTCCAGCGTGTTGACTGGGACGTTACTAATGTCACGTCTCCTGAAACGCGTCTTTGCCTGGTGTGTGTACCGTCCTGTCACGCCCATCGTTCAAAAATGGTCCCGAAGTGTCAACCACTTGCTTCACAGAATCAGTCGTGTCAGGCTGCTAGGTGTAGAGACCCCGTCCGGGTTGTTTGCAGAAACGCTGGCGAGAAAGTAAAAGGGACGCCAGGGTGGCTGTCGTCGCGGTGTCCCAACTCGTGTACGTTTTGGTGTCTATAAACTCTCTGGCTGGGGAATAACCTAAAGCAATACAGGCGTCTGCCGCACCCACTTCCGCGGTTTTGCCGTCGCCAGGATTACGGTAGGCAACGGCATCAGGAATGTGTGATGTCTTTAGGCAAGAATCAAGGAACAACTTTTGAGGACGCTGTAAAAAGAGCGGTCGAAGACGTGCTTCAGGCACCATGGCTAAACATATCACTACCTTCATAACTGTATTGACAAAGCCGAGTGAATACTCCTTAAGCCGGGGGTCACACTGCTTATGTGATACCCCCCCCCTTTTTTATGTAATGCCCTCGAAAGAAGTGTGACACCAGCCCTTAAGCCGGGGTAACACTGCTTATACATCATACAAAAGAGAGTCTGCATACAAATAGGGGTATTCACTGGACGCCATATTTGAGGTCACTGTTTAGAGCGCATGCTCGGAACGAGCTCAAACTAATAGGCTGCTAAGACTGGCAATCTTGATGGTGTGGAATGCACGTGGCAAAATAACTGTGGAAGCTCGCTGTCAGCACGCGCTCAGCAGTCGCGCACACAGCTATGGCCGCTAGTGAATACTCCTATAGGAACGCGAGTTACCTCGAGATCCGTGCTTGGAATGCCGCATGGCAATGAGTTGAAGGCGAAAACTTGACACTCGGCATTCGAACCACCGATATTGCGGTGAATCATGTTTGGAGACTGTCTTTTGTATGATGTTTGAGCAGTGTGACCCCGGCTTTAAGGGCCGAGAATGCGTAAACACAAATAAAGAGTAGTTAGCAAAAATATTGCAGCTCGTTTTGATATTTCTCTCTTCCTCAGGCACATCAAGAACATCATTATGATCTCCAAGACCGTTTATGAAGATCTTCCAACACTCAGCCAGCGGCTACAATGCTCCCTAATGTTGGACAGACTCTACTCGCTAGTCACGAAAGCAACGTAATCACTTGTTATACATTTATTGATTTTTGAGCATATTACGGTGACAGCTGATATTGGCGAGGTTTTCTAGCAGATCTAGTGTGTGCTTCATGTGCGTACACGTCGCGGCCCGCTAAATTCAGCGGAGAGCCACAATGTCGTTACATTGTGACACCACAGTAGTCTCCTGACATCATGTCACATGAGGTCGCAATGTTTTAGCTATATTTAGTGGGATGAAAGACGACCACTAAACTTAGCGCCAAATGTGTGTACTAGATACAGCCGGAATATTGTGTCACGCGGCGACACAGTTCCACGTCATGTTGTGGCGTCACGTAACGTAATGGTGCCACGTGATGTTCCAGTGCAACGTGATGTTATGGTGTCACGAGGCGTCACAGTGTCCCATGAACGCCGTTCACTAAATGTAGCGTGAAACAAGTTCGCTGAATTGAGACACGGCAGGTTGAAGGCTGAAGCGCATGCGAGCGATTTTAACGAGCGAGGAGACAAGCGACGGCAAGATGCGACGAGAGTCAGCGCCGAACGATGGAGATTTCTCCTTGTCGCTCGTTGCTTCGCTCGGTTTTGGATTTCTAGAAAACGTCGCTCATCGCCTTGGTTGCTTGCTCCCGTCACGCTCATGCGGCTTGCCTCGTCGCGCGGCTCACCGAGTGACAGTGGTTCCTCGTCGCCGTCGCTTGTCTCGTCACTCGCCGAATCGCTTACCTGCGGTTTATGCTTAAGTGTGTGCGGCAGTCTGAACCGTCGCGTCTTTCGCCGCAGTTCACTGGCGGGACGCGGGAAAAAGCCTGGGAATATTTTTGCTTGCTTGTTTGTTCTTTACTGCACGAATGTATTCAAGAGCGTTGACAATCAGATTGAGTTCGATCATCCAGTAATGGCAATGATGTCGCATACGGCTCAGTAGGGCACATTGCAGACGTCTCACTGGAGCGATAAACAACAGCGCAAACAGAAGTATTACATATGTTAACAAACGTTTATTACACTCGCACGTCACCAACTAAGCACAAAAACATGATGGGTACCAAGCGGTAGATCGAAATGTCTCGCTGGTCGTTAAATAAGGAGAAACTGACTGTGTTGTCGGCAGTCGATGCTCGGCGGCGGTTGCTCCTAAATGGTGAAGAGGTGCAGTAGTGTTTATACAAAGAAAAAACATTACTAAACCCACACACCGCACAAATAATGAAAGACGTTTACAACGCCCTGTAACGCCGAATTAAAGCGCAGCTCTTGAGGTAAGAGGAGGAATGGTACTGATGGGAGGCTATACCCCTATTCCCTCCTCCTCACCTTCTCATCCTCCATGCTACTCCTCCTCCTCCTCCCTGCTCATCACCTCC
>JAZHYW010011464.1:0-101216 GCA_037355805.1 Ixodes ricinus | reverse complement strand
CCCCCCCCCCCGCCGCCGCCATGGTACATCGTAGCAGCAGCGCCTTCACCTTTACTGCTGCTGCTGCAGAACACCACCACGCCACGCCGCTTTTCATCCAGCAGCACCATCGAACGCGCGCCAACGCCGCCGACAGCAGCAGCAGGGCAACAGCGGCAGCAGCAGCAGGTTAACGCGCACCAGCACGCAGACATCGCCAGACAGACGCGCGCGCACCACCACGCTTCTTCACCACACCACCACGCGCGCGCGCGCGCGCGCGCGCGCGCGCGCGCGCGCGCGTTATTTTTTTTCATACATTACGCTTTCACGCCGCCGCCGCCACCAGCGCGCACCAGCAGCGGTAGGCGACAAACGTCCAGAACCGACCACGCGCGCGAAAAAAAAAGGCAAACGTAAAGGCAAATGCAGGGCAAAAAAGGTAAAGACAACGATAAACAGCCAACACACACACATCACCACACCACACCACACCACACCATAACGCCACCAACGCCGCGCGCTGCTGGCGCATACAAACGCTGGTATTCTTTATAAAGACCGCCACACGAAAAAAGCCGGGTACAGATTTACTATACACAACAATACGATCTCCAGGATTATATAATCGCTTGCAATCCACATGATGTCGACGAGCGGCGGCTCATACAGTGGAAGCAGCACTGCGTGAGCGCTCGTTTTGTTCAATCACCACCAATCAATCAGTAATCAATCGAGTCATTGTCATGAGCCCCAGCATACAAATTCATTGAGAGCAAATTCCAGAGTTTTGGCTAGTTTGGGCCTATTTTTAATAACATACAAGGAAGGCAGCACTTTAAGAAATATTATTGAAACACAATAAAAGGAGAAAAAAAGAAAAAGAAAAAAAAGAAAAAGACAATAGAAAGTAAACGTAGAAAGTGACGGTTTCAATTATTATCAGGTCATTTATACATTATATAATAACGACATACGGAGCACGAGTGTATCTGCAACACAATGCATCGACACTATCTGCACTCGTGCTCCAAGCGCTGCGATGATGGAAGAGCCGAATTTAACAATGTAATCCGACCTCAGCGCAACTTCAGCACCCCAGCGTGTGGCTATAATAGATTAGTGGCTTATATTTGGTTTAGATGCGGGGTTATTTGTTTTGTTGCGAGTTGAGGAGAGTGAGAACGCTAATTGTTTTCCAATTTATTCTGCGATTGTCAATGCGAGAAAGAAATCTAACACGATTTTGATATACAGGATTCCGCTAATACTCCAAATGGTGATTTTACTGAATGTACCAACTGCATCGCTCCTTCAAGGAGAAACAAGGATTATGCGTGTTTGGGAGTCTAATGTTGCGATGCCACAAATAATACACTTTAATTTCTCCACTTCGGGAAGGGCGAGATTAGAGTTTAGATGTGATATATTTCTAAATCCGAATTCGCCAGCAGGGCCTGTCTGTTCGCGCACCGCGGCTAAGTTTCACTCATCATTTGTCACATCATATGTCCCCTTGTTGATCTGTCCTGGGTTTTACTGTCATACATTGGTCGATTTACGTGTCTGGTCATATCCGTATTTGCTGACGATTGTGTTATTTATCGCTCTGTTACTAACATTTCTGATCAATGTTTTCCAAGATGATCTTGCACCACGCATATTAGTGTGACGACTACATGAAGCTAAACATACAAATGCAAACTGCGTCCTTTCACGCAATCCCCTTCTTTCCTTGCTAAATACGCTAACATGTCTGTAGAATGCGGTATCAAATATCTCGGCGTCGGCAACGATCATCCTGGCGCACGCATAATCCACGTTATTATCTGCAAACAGATTGTGCTCACCAACAAGTGAAATTATTGCCTACAAATACTTTATCAGGTCAGCTGGAATATGTTCCGCAATCTGGAGCCCGCAATTCAGTATATTCATAAACGCATTCTGAGGCAGTTCAGAAATCGCGCGATTCATTCATTCTCGTATTCATATAACGTCAGCATATCCTCCTGAAGCAGGAATTGTAGGCTTACCCAGTCTCCTTAATTTCCAAGTCGCATCACCACGCTTCTTGTTTCAATAAGTTCTATTATTTCGCTTGGTCTATGTCTTCATTTTTGCATAGCGACGCATTTTCAATGCATAATTGAACAATGGGTCAAGGCCGCCCACGCGCGCCCCGGCTGTCACATTTTTTTTCCTCATTTTTTCCGAGCAGCTCAGATTGGAACGGTCTTCCTTACTGCACCATCGCTGCCGCCGTTCGCCTATCAATCTTTCATGGACAATGTAGCATTCATATTCTCTGAGAATCTAAGAACTGATCATATGTGTATCTCATTCTTATGTAATAATTTCCCATCAGGGGGTATTACATAAGGGGTGGGTACACATATGATCAAGTTCTTGGGTGCACTAGCAAATATTCAGAGAGAGATATGAGATGCCGCTACATTGTCCATGAAAGTTGATGGGCAGGTGACGGCAGCGATGTTGTGGTGAACGGCCGTTCCAGTCTGAGGCTGCTCGTGGGGAAAAATGATGGAGAAAATGTGACAGTACGGGCGCGGGGCGTGCCACTCTGGAGCGGATGACCAGTGGCGCTGAGAAATGCGCGCCGGCGGTATGATGTAAGCGCGAACTGGGTCAAGCTGGAGAATAATATGAACTCCGTAGTCATGCACAGCGTGGCGATGCGACGACGGTGAGAGAGGCTAGGCAAGCCTGGATTCTGCCTTCTCAGGGAGGATATGCTGACGTTATATGAATACGAGGAATGAATGAATCTAGTAGCGCGATTTTGGAACTGCCCTCTGGCAAGCGCGTTTAGATGTACTTGGTGCGGGCTCCAGATTGCGGACGCATATTCCAGCTTTGGACCTGATAAGATGACGCAGGCGAGTAACTTCACTTGTTGGGGGGCGTGACGAAGGTGACGTTTTAAGAATCCCGGCCGTTTTGTTTGCAGATGAGAGAACATTAGTTACATGCGTGCGCTTTCAGGATAGATCGTTGCACAGAGTGACGCCGAGGTATTTGGTATGACTTTTCTGCCGATTTCTACGGACATGTTAGCGATAGCGTGCGGGAAGAGAAGGGGATTGCGGCGGCGATGAAAGTGACATCGAGTTTGCATTTATCAATGTTTAGCCTCTATAAGCTGGGGCGTCACAACCACTCTTGGTAACGCGGTCAAGTGTCATTCTTGGAGAGATTGTTGATCAGAAATGTTAGTAACAGAGCGATAGATAACACAATCGTCAGCAAACATACGGATATGACCACATCACATGAAGCGTGGCAAATCGTTAACGTATATTAGGAACAAGAGGGGATCCGCGGACGGATCCTTGGGGACGCCTGATGTGACTGGAAGTGAATGATGAGTGAAACTTTAGCCGCGGTTAAAGCGCTTCAGCATTGACGGCCTCTTGCTGGCGAGTAGAGCATTCGGATTTAGAAATATATCACATCTGCGCTCTAATCTCGCCCTTCCCGGGTGGAGGGGTAAAGTGTATTATTTGTGGCATCGCAACGTGACCCCAAACACCACCTAATCCTTGTATCTCCTTGAGCGGTTGGCGATGCAGTTGTTTTTGTACATTCAGTAAATGCCATTATCGAGATTATTGCTTGGGAATCACAACATATCAAAATCGGGTGTTAGTTTCTTTCTCCTCGCATTGACAGTCGCAGAACGTGAATTCGAGAAAACAATTTAGCGTTCTCTACTCTCAACTCGCAACCAGAACAAATGGCCACGTGATCAGAGCCAAATATAGCTACCAATCTAGTAATATAAGCCACACGCTGGGGCTGCCAAAGCACGGGGCAACCGCTGAGGTCAGGACATTGTTAAAGCTCGGCTGCCTTCCCGTCATCGCAGCGCTTGGGCACGAGCTCTAATGGCCCCGGACCGGATGTCGATGCATTGATTGTTACAACCACTTTGAATACACTCGTGCTCCTGTATGCGTGTCGTTGCTATATAATGTATAAATGACCCGATGTAGCTGAACAAGTCACTTTCTACGTTTACTTGCTATTGTCTTTTTCTTTTTTTCTTCTTTTCTCTTTTTTCTCCTCTTTATTGTGTTTCCAGGGCAATACTTCTTAAGAGTGCGTTGCCTTCCTCATATGTTATTATTAAAATGGGCCCAAACTAGCCAAAAGGCTCTGGGCCCAGATGGCTCGTCAATAACTTGTATGCTGGAACTCATGCGACAATAAACCTCTCGATTGATTGATTGATTGATTGATTGATTGATTGATTGAACCCAAAAAACGAGCGCTCACGCAGTGCTTGCTTCACGTCTGTATGAGCTGCGCACTCAAATGTCGACATCATGTGGATTGCAAAAGTCTGATTATATAATCCTGGAGATCGTATTGTTGACAACGCCAACAAAATCATCCCCCAACTTCGTCATCAAGTTTTGCGTAGGGAAGATTGAAAGGAAACGTACGCTTTTATCCTTGAAATTACGCCGCGACAAAGAAGCCTCTTGGTCAGCGGCATGGCTTGCGTGCACACTTGTGTGCCACTAGAGTCACTAAATGAGCTACGCTTAGAGTATTGGTACTCTGTTCCCCGATATAGTTGTCGGCGCCGCCATCTTGGCGATTAGTACAGAGCAGACGCCACTGCTGCTCTTCATGATTCAAAAGTGCGCGTCTCTCGGCATTAAGTGCAGCGTTAGAAATCTAATGTAATTTTGCTTTACATCTGTCGCGAACTGTTTAAACATTTGTGGAGGAAGACAAAGTGCTTCATGTGGATTTCAGGTAAAGCTTCAAGTAAATGGCAGCTATGATTTCAAACTCCAATATTGTAAATGCCCATACTTTGAAGCGGGACTTATTTAGTGGCTATAGGTTCCACTATACTCCGTTTCAATACTTAGAATACAACGCTGTTTTGCTTCTGGCGCGAGTGCGTGTCTTGATCTATACTCCTTTTCCACAAGGGCGCAGTCATCTTGAATGTCGTCAGTTTCTGGTATGCGGTGAAAACATCGTTTTGATCTCTACATGCTGCTGAAGGGTTATTACGAAAAATGCGTGATTGCACACATTCTTGTTTCTGCCTTACCTATATTTTCTCGCATATTTCAGGTTGAAACGTTTTATTATTTTTTCGTCCCGCATACCAGAGGAACTCACGTGACTGAGAGCGAGAGGAAACAGAAAAAGTATATTAGTTTGCGCGAGAAAGCGTGCAAATGATCTCGAGATCTAACTCCAGGCTCGCGCCAGGCGCTTTGGCAGCGTTGTACACTAAGTATAAGCACAGTATAGTGCAAACATGGTTGTCTAAAGTGCGAAAAATTCCTACCCAATATTGTTGCACGGCCCCTTTAAAGGGCCATGAAACGATTTTTCTACTTTCGCTAATTACTTTAAGAATAACTCCCTAACGTTAATAACCGAATAAACTTGCCTTAAATTTTCTTTCTAAGCAATGGCAGTCGGCAATTGAATTCGAGAAACATGCGGCATCAGTTCGTCCCCTCTACTCGGAGCCAGAGAGCAAGCGGCAACGTGGCCTGGTGCTTATCCTATGCCACTAACGTTAATCACAGCCACGCGTTTCGGTCGACAAAGAAGGAAACGAGTGCTGACCCCCAGGCATTGTTAGAGTTCGGCTATTTCAACACCGCAGTGACTGGATTGCAACGAGCCACTATACTCTCTTTCACCCTTACGATGTACCGCAGGAAAGGCTACAAGCGCGAGCTCCTTGCTCTGGGGCAAATACGTTGGCGGCACAAGCTCTCAGTGCATTGAGGGCAGCTGCCAACGTTATGAGCTCGCGCTTCTAGCCTTCGCTGCGGTCGAGCGTACGAGGTGAAACGGAGTATGCCTCGAGTGTCCGCCGAGGAATTGATTGTTACGAGCTGAAGTTGAGTGCTCACGCAGTTCTCGTGCTCAATCCATGAGCCGCGCTTGATTGCCGTCGGGCGGGTAGTTTCGATCCCATCAATTACGTCATAAAACTTTGCGAGCGCAAGACTGAAAGAAAATAGTCCCCTTTATCCCCGAAATTCGAGCGCGACGAAGAAGCTTTCCTGAATCAGTGGCGGACCGCAGGAGTATACGTTGGGCCAGACTACGTTCCAGCAGTGCCTGCGAGAATCTACTTTCCCACACAACAGTCCGAGAGCCGATCACCGAAACTCACGTTGAGGCAGCTCAGCGACGATGACCGAAACTGTGTTCATGTTTTTGACCGAAAAACGGCAGTCTGAGTTGTGACATTAAGCAATGCAAATTGCCACGCTTTGGTTTGCTTAATGTCACAAACCAAACCGCGTTTTTCGGTTTCTCCAACATGGTGCTTTCTGGCATCTGCCAATTCCCTATTCTACGTCCGTGTAGTGTACGATTGGCTCTTCGAGTGTTGTGCGGGAAAGCAGACGCACGGTTTTTCTTAGAGTGTACGTCAAGCAACGTTGCATTGCAGAGTCATGAACAGTTCAACCCGATATCGTTTGATGACTCCCTTAAAAAGAAGACGAGGCAGTTTTCAAGAAATCCGAAGTTAGGTAGAAGACTCATAGCTTTTCTGTCCCGTGAATTTAGTTATCCCTCTGCATAAGGGGAAAGACGCAACATAAATCGCATTTATTTCGACAAATACGGCGCAGCGATTAGCCGCTCGGGCAACCGCGAGCCTCTCTTGACGCCGGCTATCTGTTCAGAGCGTCCTGACGTCATCGACGGCATCCCGGAGCAAGCTTATAGTCGCGAGCAGCGGGACCCCGCTGATGGCGTCACTTTTGCTTGTTTTTCCCTCCGTTTCTGGCGCTTTCTCTACCCTCCTACGCTGGGCGGGTCAACATCGACATTTTAATTGGCTGTTGTGATGCGTCCTAAAAAATCAAATCGAAAGAAAACTTCAGGCCAAAAATTTTTAAGCTATCTTCTATTACAACTTTTTTGTTTCAGTTTAAATTCAAGACCTCTTCAGCTTCAGCAGTCGAATCAAGCTGACGCACATGCTGACAAACACACAGAGAGACAGATTATACACCAAAGTCAGCGGCGCACTCGCGTGCCTGCGTGGTGAGCTTAGGCGAATAAACCACGATCAAAAAGACGACAAATGACATGACCTTGTGTTTTCCGCTCTTCCTCATTTGGCCGCTTGGCTCAGTAGGGTCGGCTTCGCTCGAAGAAATTGACTTCTTCCGAGATCGCAATTGGGGACAGCGGAGTTTTGGTCCCCCCGGTGGTGCGTCACGAGGCGGCGTATACGTGCGGGCCAGTGTGGGTTCATACTCTTTTAGTCGAGCCATCCATCACGACTCGTGCTGCTAAGCATAGTAAACCGGGGGGAGGGGGGGGGTTAGTGCGTGACCCAGCGATACACCCGCTGTCCCTCATTGCGTCTCCAAAAGCCCGACCCGTGGATCGAACCTAAAATGAAGTAAAGCATTCGCAACTCCCACAGAGTCGCCGCAAGATGGCGGCAGAGACGGGAATACATTCTCCAGAATCTCCCGTACTCCCCGCGCGCTGTCGCAGGCGCTGACGGGTGCCTGAGTAACTAACTTATCTCGCGGTACAAGTGCGTAGGGCCCCCAGGACAGGGGCATACCATGTGGGAACACTGGAAATGTTAACGTGCGTTAAGAAAGTGAACACGTTGGGTTTAAAAAAGTCAGCCGTAGAGGAACAAAACACTTGGTATTTTAACGCAGTCGATTTTTTTCGTTCACACTACATGATGCACGAACACGTCTGATCCAGAACTATGGTGCAACAGCAGCACCAGGGCATACAATCCCGGCTACCATTCTTTGCCGCCGTCCCCGCTCCTCTGGTCTTCGCCGCCAAACGCGAGAGGGCAACCGACGGGCTGGTGTTCCGGAATCGGAATATTCAAAACCCGTGAACAGCCTCCGATTTCACGAAACGTCATGACACTCGGAATGACGCCAACTGGCAACCGAACCCAAGCCTTTACGCCGCAATGGGAAGGGAGCTGAGCTGGTTGGTTGTACACCTTACGCCGCACGTCCTTCGAGCCATTGCCCGGACACTAGGCCCTGGCCGAAGGCTCACGCAACACTCGTGGCCAGTGGGGCACCGGGATCTGATCTCACCGTGAAGAGTTGAAGCGCCATGCGCACGGGTCTTGGCTATTCTGGAACTTCTTTTCACTCTCAGGTCTGAACGCAAAGTCGGCGCTGCGAGCTAATCTGAAGCCACCCCATAAGTGCAACGTCGCTGCCTTCGTAAGTCTTTTCTTTGCATGGCTGTCCGCCGACTAATTCAACCAAGAGCAAAGATTGCGACGCGTTATCTTGGGTTTATTGCATTATGTGCATGTGCTTTGCGCCCCCTTGGCTTTGACAGCGCCTGGATCGTGGGTAAAAACAGTGTGTAGGAGGTGTTGGGTCTTTTCAAGGCTTGCCTGGAAATGCCTCAAAACCCTCCTACTGAGCCGGAACTTCTGAAATGTCCGGAAATTCTGTATTAGCATCAGATCGGGTCACGACTCAAACTGCTGCTTTTAACTGCTAGCGCCACGGAGACGAGTTGCTACAGCCTCATAAACCTCTAAACCATTTTCTGCCTCGAGTTCATCTACCCCCACTTCTAAAGGCTCGTTCAACACAGATAAGCCGGACTGCCTTTGGCTGCGTTAAAACTGCTTGCGTCGAGCCGTTGATATGGCGATCGTTACGACGAGCCAATGGGGAGCGTGCTGTGCCGCACGACGCAAAGCAGCTCTGAAGCAAGTCGACTCAAATGCGTGAACGGGCCTTAATGGAGCGTTTACATTTGCAGATTCGCGGGAGAGGGTCCGCGCAGGCGCAAAGCAGATTTTGGATCTGGGATGCGAATGACTCGACCCGTGGCAGGAAAATCTGGATCAGCCCGGAACCTGCGTGAATCCAAACTTTCCGCCAGCGACGAATCGGTTTTCGCCACCCGGCTGCGAAATTCTACTTTCCGCCACTGCGGGGACTCCGGCCGCGAATCCCCAAGCGTAAACGCGCCATTACAAGCGGTGATATCCAAGGCGTTCTTGTCGTCGCAAAATACTGCTGAAGATGTTACCAGTAATGAAAAGAGTTCACTGATTATCGATATACGCCAGTTTTTCTCGCATTTCGCGGTCATTATTGTTTGCGAGTCACGTCGTCAAATCATCTACGAACCAGAGTTTTGTTAGAGCTAGCAACACACAGAAAGAGGGTGCAGTCACTCATGTTAAAAATAGCGCCAAAGACGGGACAAAACATGAGGAGCACTGACAAGCGCTTGGTAGCGCTTGTCCTGTGTGCTTCTTCGTCTTTTGTCCCGTCTTTTTTGCGCTATTTTTATATGAATGTCCATTACCAACTTGCCCTGCACCAAGCTTTTACAAGTGCAGTCACGGTCGCGGGAACTGAATAGGTTATGGTAGTTTATTATATGTATTTCACAAATACAAATATAAATATGCCTATAATTTCATAGACCTGGTTAAAGACACTCTTCAAAATATTTCGTCGTGCAAGATTTATAAAAATAAAAAAAAACGTTGTTTTCATCTAGTTTAATAATAACCTAAGGTCTAAAGTTTCGAGGAGGTTGAGTATCTCCTAACAATAAAAAAACTTCTGGTTAATAGTTTGTAATAGCTCGGCTGAAATCGGTGTTTCTAATGTCTAGGGCTAATATTTTCATTCACATTTTCTGCTACGTTGTTCTAATTGAGCCCGAGCTGAATGCACATCTCAATTTTGCTTGACTATATCCACGCTCGGCCTACTAAAAAAATGTTCACCCAATACATTTCCTAACTAGAAAATGATCAGCACCTTCCAGCTCTAGCGAATCCGAAACACTTTGCAGACATTAAATATTTACATTCAAGAACGTTTCAGGAATGCTATCTTGTCGAAAAAAGCATTTGGTGATGCGCCTAAAACATAAATGTACTTAACGTTCTTAAACTTCAAAGAAACTCTCCACTCTATAAGAGAAGACGCACCGAAGGTGGAACATCCCATTTTATAGATATATTTCATGGTAATTAATCTATTAGGTATAACCTCCCAGTCTTACTAAACAACTGACAGGGCATAACATAACACCAGAATAAATATCCCCGAAAAATCACTCGGTGCATTGCTTTCAATATATGAATTAATATTGTCTTAATATCTGCCTAATTGCTACATAATTTTTTTTTCAAGTGCAATAATTTCTCATTTTTTATCTAAACTATTCAGTACTTTTATCATTTTGACACTTCTTGAAGTGTATTTTGGGTCTTCCGTGCTTTACTTCGGTACATATCTCTTTTTTAAATATCTATTCTACATTATCGTATTAGTATTGTTTTGTTTTGTTTTGATGTCCTAACTTGGAATATTCGTGTTTGTTGTACTTCCTGGAATATATTGACGAACTGTGTACCACTATTTAGGCTTTGTGCTGTTTGTGGACACAACAATATAAAGATTATTATTATATATTTGAGGTCCAATACGTTTATTGTTGTAACTGACTGCTTATATGTTATATTTATGTGGTTAGGCGTTTGCTTTGCCCTATTCTGACAACTGTAGGTGGGCAGGAACATGGACATATCGCACAGTGACTTTTATTGGCCCCTACTGCTGGAGAAAATAAAGGTTTACTATCATGTAATAAAGAATCTGATACCCTGCACTAATTTTTTTGATACTTCCCATCACGTAATACGGTGTTCTGCACAGGATACTATATTTTAGAGATCGATATTTTCCAATAAATTATTTACTTAATTGCTGTTAAAATTCTTCTAATCACCCTAATTTTTCATGCCGTAACTGCAGCATTGGGAAGGACATGTAAACAGGGTTTCCACTCAAACAGAAACACACAGCTGAATTGCTTTTTTTTCTTCTTCTTTTTCTTTTACTGCTGTGGTAGCAAATATTTATCTTAGAGCGGGTTTCAGAACTTCTGAAAAATGAAACCTCAAAAACGGACATCGTGTCTCAAGTGAGAATTTGTAAAACAAACATCAGTACACGTGGTTCGAACATCATCTAGCAAAAAGGCGACAGCACAATTAAACTGCTAAGCAAAAGCTCCCGGCCGATCAATGAAGATGAACACTGAGGAAACTATAAGTTGAGAAAACATAACGTTAGAGTTCGAGAGACCAATATTTAGTCACCCCCAGCTTTCGACAAACAACCCTTTTTTATGTTAAATTGCTATAAATCCCCCCCTTCACTTTGTCACGGCTGAAGAAGTTACATATTTTGTGCATTGCTCAGAAGTTATGGACTAGATTACAAGTTCAAATAGCTATCCGAATGATGTGTAAGTTTTAAGGAGTTTTAATGTTTCAGCATGCTCTTTATTTTTGAGTAAATACAATATACGTATATATAATTGGCTCACATATGCAAGTGAAATGAAAAACAACTTGTTCGGGTTGAACTCAGTGAGGCACGGAAGTCGCTGCGGTATTTTAGGAAGCTGCTGCAATAGTCGCCGATGCGCCTGCGAAAAGAAAAAACTCTTATATCTGTAGGTTTTTTTACAGTTTAGATAATCTACAGATCCCAAATTTGCCTAATATTTTATTACCCTCATACGTACCTCAAATGCAGTTTCTAAACCCTTAATATCAGCAATATTTTCGTTGAGAGTTTCGTTTTCATTGATCTGTTGGATATTTATGCACATTCAGGTATTGAAGGCCTACAAAAGCAAACGTCTTAGCAAACTTTATTTACCTTCATGCAGGTTTCCTCTTCTATCTGCATCTTTATACAGACTCCCTGACACAGTCCTTGCGATCCTTAAATGTTTTCCCCGCTTTCTCAGACCACCACTCGCGCTTATTTCCATATTCGTCATAGTCACTTGCTAAATAACAATTATATCTTTTGTTGAATAAAAACAAAATACTTGTTTAACTTTACATACCTGGACCATAAAATGCGTGGTTAAGTTCGTGTCCTAATATCCATCCCAGTGTTCCCATTTTTACTGACCTGCAGCCGTTGGTGGCAAAAAAAATATATATATATATATCACAGGCACGTTCATTAGTTTCTAGAGATAACAGGCGAAATACGCTTTCTAAGAACACCTTAATCTAAACTCACGATGGAAGTCCAAAGAGTAAAACGGGTGTTGCAAGATTACTGCCGCCAATACTAGCAGAGGAAAAGCAAGAATGGATTAATATCGTTCGCCTCCACCATAAAGCGTAACGAAATACTTTACCGACTGAGTTTTCTAGCAGCGAGTATTCCGCATTTACTTTGGTCCAATCATGAGGCCATCTAGGGAAAAAATGAATAATTCAGTACCATTGATCACCGCACACAGCCACAATGTCGAACTCGAGCGGCACTTTGTTTCAGCAGTACAACGTGGTCCAACAAATACCACAAGCCGATGGTCAAATCAAGCAGCTCCAACAACGCAAATTCACGTCGTCTTCGTGGGCACGTGTGAGCTCCAAGTTATACAATAATTTGTTGTGCATGCGAGAAATACGACGCCCTTTCAGAGGGCATATCCGTGTTTGTGTAGCTTTTTGCACTTTTGCTGTGCTCTGACCTCAAACCAAAGAAAGTAAAATTGCTAAGCCAGTATACTTGCTTAGCAATTCTACTTTCTTTTTTATTTGCTTTATAAATAGAAAGAAATTGTTTAGACAAATTGTAGCTAGCTGTTGCATTAGACGAATCTAAACGTTAATTAGCTAATTTTATCCCAATTCCAAGATATGAAAATCACGTCCTGTCAAGAGCATATAAATAGTGTCGTGAGAGTGTAGCCAAAAAACAAAAACTGAGAAACCGCCTTGCTCAAAATACAAAGGCTATAAAACCATTAACGCCGTCTACAAAAAAAAAAAAAAAAAAACTCAAAATTTGTTTGTTTTAGTGATGCCGGGCTCCCCAACCCCGTCTCCCGAGCTCTCTGGAAAAGCAAGTACCACCGCCCCCGGAATCTCTTGATGCACCTCATGAATCTCATCTGTGTGCCCTGGTGCCCGCACATGTCGATAGCTGGTGCCAAGTGGATAAATCAAAATGTATCTGTGCGCAATGGGCGCACTTAATTGTCATCCAAAATCGCTAAGGGGCAGGGTTCAGTCGGTTTGTTTGACGTCCCAGCGTCTTTCTCCTTACATATATATATATATACACAGGCGTGTTTTTTAAGCTTAACAGGTTTGTTTAAAAAAGCCCAGAAAGTTACACTTATGCCGCTTATGGAGGTGAGTTATACGGCCAGGGGGACATATTATAGGGGCTAATCGCCAACCTCAGTCGGCTAATTAATTAAAATTTGCCAATTAACTTTTCAATTTGTGAAAATGAACATATGTGTTCCAACTAGAAACTCACTCAGCCTCATCGAACACCCCTAAATCAGAGTCATTTTCAGAAAGACTTTGAGCGCGTGATAAGCGTATGCACTAAAGTTACCACCGGGAGCAGGTACAAGACTGGCGGCTAGATAAGAGACGGAAAATCGCGCGGGTGCCTTATCGCAACCTTCCTAGCTTTGTACCTGCTCCACAAGCGTGGAGCAGGTACTTCGGTGCACTACTACGCTTCTCACGCGCTCAAAGTCTTTCTCAAAATGACTGATTTAGGGATTTTCGATGACGCTGAGCAATTCTAATTTGAACCATATGTCTATTTCTCATTAATAAAAAGTTAATTAATGAATTTTTAAATAATTAGCCGACTGATCGTTATGATTGGCCCGCTATAATATGTCCCCTGGTCGTATAATATCACCTCCACAAGCATACATAAATGTAACTTTCATGGCTTTTTCAAACAAATCTGTTAAGCTAAAAAAAACCCTGTATATATATAATATATATATATATATATATATATATATGGAGAGAGAGGGCAATATATATAATATATAAAATATATATACATACGTAAAAAAAACAGTTCTACAGTTCGAGATGGTTTATATATCTAACAACCCACTTTCTCCTCATCTACAAAAAGGAGAGAGGAGAGAGAGTACACGTTTAAGCAAGAATACAACACAGATCGCCGTTTGAAAATAGTAGTACACAGCACACACGCAGGCAGATAAATTTATTCAGGGCCGCGAGGTGGCGGTCCCCTTGCCGAAAATTGTTGTGGAGGCCCCGGAGGGATGCTTATCATCGTGACTCCCTGAAACATCTAAATCCCGCATTTCTCAGGCTTGGCTACTCAGAAGATACGCAGTCTTTGTGCGAAACAAAAGCCTTAACATAATCTCAGTCTATGCTTGCTTGACGGAGTGGAGCCGTTTAGTGCGTTCCCAAATTTTTTTCTTAGTATTCTAGGTTTTGTCGAATGAGGTATCAACAAGGTTTAACGCTTCGAGGCGAAGGTCGTATTTCAGAAGAGTTTGAAGCGACGGAAGGAGACAGTGTTCTGCAATCAGGACGCCCCGTCCTGATTGCAGAACATCTCTTTCTCCGACCTTCAAGCTGTGCATATATAATCTCCGGGGCTTTCATTTATGCCCTTATTCAAAGTATTGAACTTGTGAATAAGAAATGATTCATTTTGTTCTCTTTCGATTGTTGTCCGAAAACCGGATTTTGAAATAGTAACAGGAGTGTTCTCGATGGTGTGTTCGGGCAGGTTTAGGTGTCTTGAGAGCGGAAGGTAGGGAAACGCAGTGGCGTGACTTTATGGTTATTAAAGCGCAACCTAAAGGTCAGATCTCGTTTGTCCAATGTACTGCCTGCTACAGACTTCGCAGTGGAGAAGGTAAACAACGTTCGGAGTGCTGCAGACATAGCTGCCTTGTAAGTTCCACGTAAAGTGTGTGGGTGCGCTCTTGGCGCACGTTAGTTTCTGACATGTGCTTGCCCACTTGGCGCGCCCAGTCATTGGTGCGGTCGGCAGCTCATGTTGGAATGGGTCGTTGTTTTATTAGACTTGTACGGCCTTTGAGAATTCCTCCTGCGACGGTAGACTACGCGAGGTCCGTTGCAAAACACAAAAGAACAACAACAAATAACCAAAGTTTGTTGTTCTTTTGTGTTTTGTTCAGAACGTCCTTAAGAGTACAATGCTAAACTCTTGGGGTATAGAAGGTCTTCTTTGTGGTTGTACTGGAAAGAGAGAAGCGTATCGGTGTGCGTGGGTGGTGACCTTGGGAGGTGGCTATAAAAGCTGTGGACGGAATAAAATTTGTTAGCTGAGCCTGAGACGTTTGTCTGTCCCTTAATTTCTGTGTTTTCTTACATTTTTTTTTTAAGTTTCCTTTTCAGTCTCATGATTTTAACATCATGGTCAACGTACACCAGCTCACCCGCACTTTGGCAATATTTTGCAATGATAGTGTTACGACAGGGATATCAGATAGAACACGCATATTCAAGCTTAGTAAGTACTAAAGTAGTATATAAGAGGAGTTAGAGTGACACTGGCTTTGAGGACATACATTTGTGTCAGATATCAGGAGTGGATGTTGTTAAAGCCTGAGAAGGTTGCTGTACAGTTCGTGGAGCAGTGGAATATCTAAACGTCACTTGATGTTCTCTGGGAAAGAGTTCACTTGAGTATTAAATGCAGTTGGACGATTCGTGGCTGCCATGTTGGCAGATTATGTCAGACTGAGCGGACGTATTGGGATTCCCTCAGGCGTTGCGATAATTCTTTAGAAGTTTTTAATGTGAATGAATGCAAAAAGGTATTTTTGTAGCT
This sequence comes from Ixodes ricinus, assembly GCA_037355805.1. Taxonomy (NCBI): domain Eukaryota; kingdom Metazoa; phylum Arthropoda; class Arachnida; order Ixodida; family Ixodidae; genus Ixodes; species Ixodes ricinus. The sequence goes on along the minus strand of JAZHYW010011464.1, from coordinate 85,539 downwards.
TTATGATAAGATACTTTGGGATTAAAAACAGCGCAAAAGACGAAGGACCAGACGAAGAAGTAACACGGACGCAGCGCTGACTTACAACTGAGTTTATTGACCGCAAAATCGCAATATATGCATGCGTTGTCACGAACAAAAAAGGAAGAAAAGAAACTAAAACAGGAATTCAGCTCACGTGATACATCACCAACGAAAAAGTCGCCACAGCACAGTCGCGCGGAGTACGTGTTAAAAAAAAAAAAAAAAAAAAAAAAAAAAAACGAGCAAGTCAGGGAGGGAATTAGAAAATTGATCTCTTTGCCTGAAAGGGCCACTGAAGGACTGCTTACACATGCTGCACCCAACCTCGCTAGCTCAAGAGCCTCCAGAATTTCGCGAGTAAGTTGGTCCCTGTGACGCTTAACAACCTCACACCGTTGGAAGTTGGGTATGAGGTGTGAGGCTGTTAAGCGTCATAGGGACCAGCTTACTCGCGAAATTCTGGAAGCTGTTGAGACAGTGAGGTTGGGCGCGGCATGTGTAAACAGTACTTCGGTGGCCCTGTAAGGCAAAGAGATGGATTTTCTAGTTCCTTGACTTGCTTGCTTCCTCTGTATGGCTGTGTTGTGGCGCCTTTTTTTTTGTTGGTGATGTATCACGTGGGCTGAATTCCTCTTTTAGTTTTTTTTGTTTCTTTTCTTCCTTTTTTGTTCGTGACTACACATGTATATATTGATATTTTTCTATCAATAAACTCCGTTGTAAGTCAGCGCTAAGTCCCTGTTACTTCTTTGTCTGGTCCTTTGTCTTTTGCGCTGTTTTTAAACCCGAAGTCTGTCGTACCAACTAGCCCAACCCTCAATTTCAGTATAAGAGATGTGTGAGCCAATTAATATCACATAACTAGTATATATCAACTACACTCGTGATTGAGATCTGCTAAAAAATTTAGGTGACAAATCAAAACCTTGTTCCTGATATTTTGTTTCACAGCATTTAGCCCCCGAGAAGGCGGGCTCTTTGACGAAAAGAATGTAAAACATATAGCGCCCAAAAAAAAGTAGGTAAGAGATAGTGAGACAAGACCAAGTCTCAAAATACGTTCTAAATATTAATACGATTATTGGATGTACTGCTGCAATATGTGTTCAAAACCTAATGTTTTGTTTTGTTTTTCGTTTTTTTTTACACCGCCCGCACTAAGCACCGCAATCCCGCGCCTCGCATTCATCTCAACATTTATTTTTAGGCGAAACAATTTTTAATATACTTACTCTTTTGTCCGGTTAAACAAGGAACTTCTTATCTTGTTTAATTTATATTTGGCGTTGCTCTTTCTAAAGCTGAGATAAGTACTAAGGAAAGAGCCATTTAGTGTTACGTTTCCAACCTGCATAAACCACGTCAAAGTCGGTGAAACAATATAAAATTACTTACAGGCCGTATTTTATCAGTATCATTTTGAGTCCCCAACAAAAGCATTGCTTTGTCATTTCTTTCCTTTAAATTATCACTACACAGAGCTCATTAAACAGGCACAAATAAAATTGTCAATATACTCACGTCTTTATACATCTCGTTTAAAAATGTGTCGTTTTTTATCTCTTCGGGGTATCCTATCTTAAAGACTATATTGTCAAGCTGTAAAGTCAAAACCAATGATACTTAGAAAGAGATGCCATACGATTCGCGTTTTTGGAGAACCTTACCTTTTTTGTTGCGTTTGCTTTTGTAGCATTGTCCATCCATGTATTATTTTGAAGAACGGTTTCGAGAGCTTCTTTCACCTGTTTCGCAATTGTCTCCACCTGCAAGTAGCAGTTGCTTTCAGCCTGAGACGACGTTTTTTGTTTTTTTTTGTTTTTATGATGTTTGTTACACAGTTTTAATTGTGAACATAAGTCATGCGTTTTTCAGAGACTTCTGGATTACCCGCTTCAAAAATTATCTCCCACGCAGCGGTATTAATGTTTAATTCTTAATATCAGGTTTGTCTGTGCAGTCATAGTTTAACATATAACACGAGTTTAGAAAATATATTGAATATCACATTTGTGACAGTGTATGCAATTATTTAACATGTTTCTTTTTATAATGTGTTGTTCCTTAAGGCGGTTTAGTTTAGCAAACTTAATTTCGGGGTTTTTCTTCATTTCACGAAAAAGTTAGCTCTAGCTCGCGGCATATGTGACAGGACGATTTAAAACATAAATTAATAGGACATTGACACTTACATTTTCTTTCTCCGTTTCATTAAAGTACTTATCCACGTACAGTCTTCCCAGCCCGTAACTGAGTATGGGGTCATACGGGTCGTTCAATACGTTAACGCAATGTCTCCATCTTGGCTCCTCTCCTGGAGGCCTCTCCACACTCGGTTAAATTCAAAGTAAAGTTTGGTTATATTATGGGAAGCAATCGGACCTAATTTATAAATAAGCATCCATCCGAAATAGTTGTTCACTGTAGCCCTGAAAAGGAAGGTTTTTTGAAGTATTAACGACTTTTGTATAATGCTGCCGTCCCACACCACCATTTTGATTGTACGAATTTTGTTGACTTCTGAAATGAACTACTAATATTCATGCGCATTTGGGGAGAAAGTTTCAGTCATCCTTAGGATATTGATCCAAATAGGATCAAGTGATAAAGGACATAGCTGTCTCGCATTTTTGTTTTCTCATATTTTAGGAAGTACCTGTTTAGCAGCGTACTGTTGGTAAAATTATAAAACAATTCTATGTGAACTTTTACCTTCAAGCAACTCTTAAACACGCAGTACATTTTATTTGGCTTGGAAATCACGTTTAATATTAGACAATTAGAAAATGATGCCTAGAGTATAGTTACAACAAGTACATGATGCTACACAAACCCTAAGTAATAATCAGCTTATTATTAAATTTCAAATCTTGGGAGGCAGTCATAATTTTGTTTTTATTTATCTCGCTTATAATCAATTCGTGATTATTATTATTCGTGTCAAATGTCCACAACATAATTTTCATTTTGCCCGGTAAAATTATGATATACTGTATACGATATGATATATTTATTTGGTAAAGGCTCGTAAGACACTTTGTTATGTCTTCAAAACTAATCCAGTACGATGAAGGTGGATGTAGTGGTACCACAGCATTTGATTTGGAAGCTAGAACCATTAATCTGCATTTTTTGTGCTTACGGAGACGATGTGTTCAGTAGCGCCATAACGTGCTTAAGGAATGACGGTTGCCACACATTCACTTCTTCTTCTTCGGTCAAATTGACTGATGCATCTTGGAATATGTCCTTTATAAGTCGTAACCATCCTCCCTGGCAAAAGAAGTAACATACCTGTTTCCAGCCAAACCAAGCACCTGATTTTCGTATATAAATATATATTGGTAAGGTAAAGCTTACTGGTTGTAATACTTCATCAATATCTTTCAGTTTTGTCGAAGGCTTGCGCTTAGGTTCCGTAGTTTCGCTCTGGAGTGGGAACAAGAAATATATCATTACCTTGCATACCCTGAATTTTGAATTTTTAATGACAGCACTCTTGCTGCTGACAAAATAAAAATTACGCTGAGTACGTTAATGAACTAAAAATGCACAGCACTTGGACGCTTCGTTATTTGTGTCATGTTTGTATCAACATTTAAAGATGCATCATGCGGTAATCGAGATTGGTTTAAAAGATCTTCTTGTGGGTTTCTTTAAACACGCCGAGTGTTGCATAATTTGCATAGTTTCTTTTTATTACATGTTTGTTGTTTGGTGGTAATTCTGTGTATTGCCGCTAATTTTTGGTTCCCCGGAGCAGGGTTTTGTTTCTTAGTGTAAAAATATTCAGCTTCAGTATTCGCCGAACTCCCTCCGCACACCTCAGAAGAAGATAGATGCTCCAGCTCCGACTCCCTAGAGAGGAGCGGCGCAACTACTATACTCGTCACAGGGGAAGCTCCAGTTGTCATTCTGCCAACGGCGGTTAGCGGCCCAAACTGTGATGGTGCTACACGTTTGTTTCGATTCCAATTGAAACCAATGCAAATCAAAATCAATTTTATTCAGACAACCGACTGGTGCGGCAGTTGTCGGTGGATCGTACAGACATCCGACGGGTAGTACAAATTTCACGTCACAAGAGCTCTCTAAACCGTAAAATAAATTTATTATAGACGGACTTTTAACGTTGAGGAACGTTTGAAAAAATGCATAATACGTCTTTCGTTATTTTTTCTAAAGAAGAAAAAGTTCAAAAAGCATCCAACAAACGCGAACAGGAGAGACATGGTGGAAGTCTGGACATGGCCAGTGACTGCGCTCACGGTAGGTAGAACCAACACCACTATAGTCACGGACAGAATAAGAACGGCAGGGCGTGTCTGTAGGTCGCCCGCCCTCCAATACACGCTCCGTGGCTTCCGCCGTGCTTTTGGCTGCTGGCGCGCGCTCGAAGTGCACGAGACACGGAAGCGTTGTCGAAGGTAGGAAACTCCCCCTGGAGGCGGGACAAGTGAAGCTCTTTTCATCCGTTCTCACCTTGTCGGTGACTATAACATCACTTTAGGGTACAGTTGCGGAGCTCGGGCTCTACAGGCGGAGCATAACTCTGCGGGCGAGACGGAAAATTTTCCGGGGCGAACACTCAGTTCATTGTAAGTGCGTGCGTGGGTGGCGTTGAACTGAGACATATATCCTCCTTTATTCTAGTCAAATCGCGAAACAACGGGGCCGCTGTTAAGGTGAAAGATGATAAAAGGGGCCGCGCGCAGAGGATCTCTCGGGCAGCACCAAACCAGCCAAACTAGAGTTCCTGTATAGGCTCCCTACGGGAGCCAGAGTTGCGCGTTCATGCCTGGCATGTGGATTCAGCTCCTCACGTGACTGAATTCGGCGAATAGTAGCGCCGCGCGTTCGAGGGGCGCGGCACGCTCAAAAGCAGGGGAACGTACTGTCGGGGCGCGTGCAACGTCTACTTTGCTGCACGACACTTGATTCGGCTCCTGACGTGATCGGATCTCGGCGAATAGCGACGAGGGTGGCACGCGGCACGTGGAATCAAACGCGCAACTCTGGCTTCAAACGCGTAACTCTGGCTCCCGTAGGGAGCCTATACAGGAACTCTAAGCCAAACAATGCGCCAGCGCACTCTTTTTTTTGTGTGTGTGTGTGTGTAAAAAAACGCGTTTTTTTTTTTTGTTATTATAAAAATAAGAACTTTTTCGTCGATTCTCCTCTATTCTGCGCCTCTGCTGCTTCTCTACGCGCCGATAGCCTCTTTCTTTTTCTTTGTTGCGGTTTGTTGTTGTTTCGGCGGAAAGGCCACCGCGCGTATCGTTGGCGCTGGCTGAAGTGTTACCATAAAGCCCCTTCATGTTTCAAAAGTAGCGCTAAGTGCTTCGATGTATGAGGCACGTGCAACATGCAGCCCTTGTAAAGATCATGGCGGCACAGCGCAGCACTGAGCTAGATTTCGGACGCCATGTTCTTCCCAGAAGTGGCGCGCGGCACGTGATCGACTATCGGGCATTTCTACAACAGTGAACGGCGCCACTTTTCCCAGGATAGAGGGGCTTTAGGTTACCATAGAGTTCCTCTATAGGCTCCCTACGGGAGCCAGGGTTGCGCGTCTGTTTTCCAAGTGCCGCTGCGCCGCTATTCGCGAAGATCGATCACGTGAGGAGCAAAAAGTCCTTCGCCGTGTGGGAAAGCCACCGGTACGCTCGCTTCAACGACGTTGCACGCGCCCCGGCGTGTGTTCCCTTCATTTTGACTCCTTTTCCTCCTTTTGTGTTTTCCATGCGCAGCGCCGCGCGCGGCACCACAATTTGCCGAATTAGACAGGCGACGAGCAAAGAATCCCTTACCATGCAGGACAGCCGGCGCTGCAGCCACCCGCCAAAGATGAACGCGCAAGTCTGGCTCCCGTACGGAGCCTATAGCAGGAACTCTAGGTTACCCCAGAAGTAGCTCTGCGCTACCATATCGGTAACCGTTCGCGCTGCTCTTTGTCTGTTTCCAACGGCCGCGCGCTCGATACCTCCGTCGTGAAATCGACCGCCTTTGTAGGATAAAGGAGGCTATGACTTGAGAACGATGCAGGCTCCACCGAGTTCCAGCAGCTCTGCACCTAATCCTGATGACGCTCTAGGCCTGCACTGCGCTCTCGGCAGGCTCCGCGGACTTTTCGATAGAAGTTGGAATCAGCTCAAAGGCTAAGTGACGTACAAGCACTAACACAGATATTGAACTTGTTTGCTCACGAACCGTTCATTCCGCTCAGTTAGTTCAGTTGTAGATGTATACAAAAGCAAATACTCAACAAATGTCGTTTCGTAGCGCCTTTGGTGCTGCTTGGTTTCTCCTGCTGGCTTTCAGCATTGGATGCGCATCTCCAGGCATGGTTCTTCTGAACGCGGGATTACAGCTACATGTTCGTGGCTTTTATTTATAATCTAAACGCTAATTCTCCAGGTGTCTAACTTTGGTGAATAAAGGCAGCATGACCACGCCACAGCAGCCGCCCTTGAACCGTAGCTATCAGAGCGACCAAAAGTGTGTGTCAACGCCGCAGCTGGCACAGACCTAGGGCTCTAATATGGACACCTGGCGAAAACGTCGGTGAGGAATTTTATCTACCGGTGGTTGGCCGGCGCTAAGATCAAGCGCGACGCCGGCCAATCACGGCCGCCGGATTTCTAGCCGAAGTTTTCGGCAAGTGTGTAGGTTACAGCTCCTGGAACATCCTTGGACGGAAAGCCGAGAGAGCCATTGGCGTTCTGTAATGTCCATACCAGCCGCACGATGTGCACACAGCGCTCTGAGGGTGCACACCCAATACCAACAAGAATACAAGGCCTGCGCACGACGTGATCGGTAGCGGATTCCCGACCCGCCACAAGGGGCAAACACGCTGGAGCTTGAGGAGAGTCAGCGCCAAGCCGCAGGCGCATCCGCCTTGGCGTCTCCTAGTGCTGGCATCGCGCTCGTCATGAGGCGTTGCAAGACGCGCTGGCGGCGACGCTAACGCATGTAGACGGTGTTGCGAAGATTTACCGTTGATGACGTCAAAAAGGTAAGGCACAGGCCTCGTCTTTTAGATGTTATCGGTACATCCGGCTCATGCAGCACGCTTTTCGGCACGCTTGCGATGCATTGGCGAGGGAGGAAGTTCCGTAACAGTCCAACGAAATGTTCCTTTACACTCCGTTTCAATTCATGTCCGACCTCAACTTACGTTATGAACCGGTGAAGCTAATCAAGCAGTGCCAAAAATGCATCGCCAAGGCGCTTGTTGTCTATGCTTCAACCAGCTAAATCAATCGCGTACAAAAATAAAAAGCCCAGTATCGCCGTGTGTTTCTCGTGCGTGATTCGTTCAGCCGGAGCATGGTAGCAAACTTACATAGATAACGACCGCTGTGCCGACGCAGCTACTTCAATAGGGAGTTCGATAGACCGTGTTTTCCCTCCGCTAACCCTCCGCTACGAAGAAACCACCACTGCGCCTGCGCGCCGATGATCTTGGCTGTAGAGTTCCGGGTAACGGAGGGGCTTAGCGGAGAGGGAAACACGGTCTACTAAAACTCGCTAATCGGCTCCATCCGATCGCATACCATCGGCTGCGATCGGACTTGAAGGGAAACGGAGCTAGCACTCACACTCTTCAAAAATTTTGTTTATTAATTGGTGGTACATATAGTCCATAAAACTTGCCGGCAAATGTATTTATGGCGCATAAACTATTAGCTAGATAAATAATTCGTCGTAAATACTGAGATACCTAGTATTTCAGATTTGATCTACTTACTGCGCCAAGCTCTGGGCTACTTGATGATTCTTCAGTGTACTCTTCATAATAGTCGTCAGGTGGTGTGCCGTTTATATCAATGTGTCCTATATCAGGAAGACCTGATAGGTCATCAAGTTTCTGGCAATAAATACACAAAAATAATTATTCAAAATCAGACAAAAAACAAAAAGGGCAGCATGAGCAATATCCAATAACAAGCACATACACCACGGGGTAATATTTAGATCGCTAAATTCTCGCAGAGAAATTGATGATACGTTAGGCACCACTGATCTGCGTTTCATTTACCAGGGGTCAACAAATTTAGTGTTTCAGCTGAAGCTAACCCGCTAGATAAATTTTTCAGCTTTCTTTCTTAAATTTACTCCTTCAAAACGTTTGGTACTCCTATTTGAAATTGGAGATGGCAATTCTTAGCAGACCGTTCAATCACGCGGCGGGGTATGTGACGTAAAAGGCACGAAACCAGGCACTTTCTGTGCACAAATATACTCCAAAATTGAGAGTGATATATTGAGTGTGCCATGACTCATGTAGTACTTTACAAGCGAATACATCTTACTCCTCGAAAATTCAATGGCCTTGGTTGCGACAGATTTTGCCTAATTGAAACGGCTGGACGCGCACAGCTTCGCGGCAATTTTATTTTCGCAGGATCGGTATATCGCGAATTTCGCGAGGTGTGGGTTTCGGGCACGTTTCACAAAGAGAAGATTGCGCGTTTCGGAGTTGTACTCGTACCATTAGTTCGTCACGTTCATTCGCTTGAACAATTTTTTTTTGCGGCGGTATTATTCAAATTGTAAAGTTGGCAAAACTTAAATTGTACGAAGTATATAGACTAATCAGTTGTTACTGAGATCTCTTTTACTTCAATAGTGTCGTTTTGGTCTTGCTTTCATAAGAGAACGTTATCAAATCTATAAACAATTGCGAGCATGGCACTCCTACAGGTGCCCCATGCGTGCAAGTACGTGCAGCTTGCGCGTGAACATAACTTTGGCGAGCTTGCAGAGCGTGCAATTGTACGGGCTTGTCCATACTAGCAGAGATGTTGGCGGCGGGGGCAGCCACCTCCATATCTTTTGCAGTGAGCATATAAAACACAATGGAGTCGGGCTGACCATGTCTATATCTACTGGAAAAAGAAAAAGAACACCGCGGTTTATATATATATATATATATATATATATATATATATATATATATATATATATATATATATATATATATATATATATATATATATATATATATATATATATATATATATATATGCGTGTGTTCAAGGCACTTCGCTGGGAAATGGTTTATGAAATTAAGAACTGATTATCGAAAATCATGCTTGCCAAGTTCATGTAGTAAAATACGTTTACTCAGTAGAAAATCAAAACAAAGTTAGATTGATTCTAGTCATCTGGTAGTGGTGGAAATATGACATGACGCAGGGTAAGGAGGAAGTCCATGACTAGCTTTATTTGTTGTGGGTCTTGTATGGCGGTCACCCAGTCTTCATACAGTAAAGGAGGTAAATCTTGTATTAGTTATGAGGTAGCGTCCTGTCGTTGTTTGACTGTGGAGTTGCAATCCCAGATAAGGCACCTGCAGGTATTCCGAACTCAGCATGCTTTATAGTGATTGTCGAGTTCAAGGTTGTCTTCCCTATGTGGGCTTATGGCGTTCCTTAATTACGCTGCACTGGTGCGAATTGCTTTGTTTGTCAAAACAAAGCGGAGACATACTGTTGCTCATGTAGAGTACAGCGGTGGCGTGAGTTGCCCCCTGTGGTGAGGAGAGCTGTCAACAGCCGGTCTTGTTTCGCTTCTTTCAGATATTTTGGTTTCACCTGAGTTGTCGAGTTTTAATCGCAGCCATTTTACATGCTGCCAGCTCTTGGTTAGGTTGAGCACTGCCCGAGCTACGCCAGATCTTGGAGAGGGGCTTTCTTTTTCTTGTGCTCTCGTAATTTAAGCCACGACCTTTAGTCGTACTTTCGGATTTCTGGCAATGTACTCTTGCAGTGAGCATAAAAAAGCAAAATGGTGTCGGGCTGACCATGTAAGTAAGCAAAGATCCATTGTTTTTGTGTGTTAACGTAGTGTGTGGACGTCTAACTTGTGTCTTTTTTTACGGTTCAGCCGTTATTAGCTAGCTTTGGCAAAGCGCTTCCTCGGGTGTGTTTCTTTGTAGGGTCATCGTGGCTGTGAACTCTCCGCTTAGTATAGCATGAACGTTTCTCCACTTAATGGTACTGTGCCACGTGCAGCTGTGACGTCTTCTGACACTGTGACGTCACACAACGTCATGGTTAGTGTGCAGCAGTGTGTGCAGCGCCTCGGCTGTCGTCGCAGTTTATTTTTTAGTCAAAGGAAGAAACCTGGATTTCTTTTAACGTTAATGCGACGGAGTTCTAGCGAATCTTCCCTCTAAGCACACGCACAAGCGGTGAGCTTGCAGCCGCTTCTGGTCTATCCCAGTCAAATAAACGAAGCAGGAAGTGGTTCATTGCACGATAGATAGAAAATATCTAATTTTGATATGCTGGGTATTGAAGCGGGCGGGACTGAGGTCACAGACTTCTAAAAGATTCGCGTTTATTCTTACTCGGGGCGCAACTTTTATCATTTCGTCCTACATTCTTGGTCTCAAAGTGCCTGTGCATTATCACCCCGATCTCTCGACGCACGAACCTTCTGGGAAAGTTTTCGAAATTCCGACTCACTCTAGATGAGGAGCTGCGGGATCTGCGCTTGACCTTTTCCAGTCAGTCTCGCTCTCGCTTCCTGTTACGCCGCCAAATCGTCGCCTACTTTTCTTGCTGTCTCGACGCTCGTTTTTTTCAGCTTGGCACAAGTTCGCTCCATTAAACTTTCAGTTTGAAACGGGATTTTCGCCGCTTCTACTCCTGTCATTCCTGATATTTCTGGTGGAGGAGCGAAGTGTCGCAGCCGATGAAGCGTACTCATCTGAGTCCCCTCAGCTCAAGCTCGATCTCCGGCTCAAGAGGACTACTCGCAGAGACTGCCGAGATCCGAGGAAGCCGCCGTATTCAAAGCCTACCGCTGGAATCTGACTCCCTGCCAGCCGCTCTACTAATCGTCTACCTGCCCGTCGCTCAACGAACCCCGAATACTTCCTATGGTGAGGCCCAGGAGGATGTAAAGGACTGGCTCCCGCACTACTGGACGCGTAGCCCACCATAATAGATAGACCACTGAGCAGCGCCTCCAAAACCTCTACTTCTCCTTGAAGGGCACAGCGAGGCAGTGGCTCGAAAACCACGAGGCTTCACTTACCTTGTAGGGCGCTTGTATTGCCGGTATGAAAGAGACATTCATGAATTAGCACTGTAGAAAGCGGGCCTAAGACCTCCGTGCAAGAGGACGATGTCGTGGAGGATGTTCAACGCCCAAGTTCACGCGTTGAACCTCAAGCCACCGAGGAAAAGAAGCTGCGCGCCCTCATTGGAGGTGTGAAGAGCAAAATCTTCGGCGGTTTTGTCCGAGCACACACCCAACATCTGGTTGACGACTTTGTACCGGAAGACACAAACATTGAGCACGCACTGCCATACCGAGCAAGCCACTACCCCCGACTCGCCGGCACCCCTGTTGCGTCAAATGTCAAATCATCACGGCTTGACCTGGATACCGTCAGTGTGGACAACATTAGGCAGATCATACGTGACGTCGTTCGTGAATGGCACCAAAAGCCGTTACCCGCTGCTAACCAACCAGCTTCGCTCTCCGTCGCCGGGGTTGTGCAGGCAGAAGTCCAGAGAGGCCACCCCACCAGAGGTTCCCATCATCGGGGCGGCCCTCGAAGGAACGCACGCTAACTTACGCCGCAATGGCCCGACGACCACTGCCTCCTCCTCGACCAGGTGTCGCGCCGCCCCAACGTCAGTCTCCTGCGCAGCACTACGGCCAACGCCACGACGACCAGGTTCAGTATGGCCGCCAGGAGCCCCGTGCACCCTGGAAGACCGACACGCAGACGAACGGCCGACCAACTCCCTATATGACTACCACGGCGGGGATGCCGGCCACTTCTACCGATGGTGCAGCTTCCGCCAGATTGGGGTTGAGATGGTTTGCGCCGAACGACCCTCGGCCCCGCCTTGGAGAACGACGAAGGGACATCGATGAGTACCTGCGCCGTCCGCCATCTCCAGTGCAGGATTCTTCCCGAGGATACCCAGTCGCCTTCGCCAAGACGCAAAGCACCGGATCTTCGTAGCTCCCGCCGAGAAAGCTTGTCGCCCATTCCCCGCCAGGAAAATCTAAGCGCGGCACCCACCTGGAGTTTGAAGTTGCCGAAGGCGGACAAAGAAAGGAGCCTCCAGGAACGGCTCATTTGGAAACGCCGTTCCTTCAACAGCGTCAATAAAACATGAACTTTGTTGTTCACGGCAACGACGCGTCGAAACTCGTGAACACCGGAGCAGATTATTCCATATTGAGTGAGTAGCTTTTTCGCCGCCTTCAGCAAGTGACGACACCATGAGATGGCCCGCGAATACGCACCGCCGGAGGGCACCTTATCACGCCTTTTGGAAGGTGCACTGTTCGCGTCGGAAATGCACGGGGAGACCTGTCCAGTTAGGTTCATCGTCCTTGAGGACTGTGCGAGGACGTCATCCCTGACATGGACTTCCTGTGTGAATACGGTGCCCTGATTGACCTTGGCGCGAACAGCTTGACGCTGCGAAAGCCCGTCCTACCTCTGGAGTGGACTCAAACGACGACAACCACCATCCAAGGTGTTGCAGACCACATGAACCTGGCGCTGCCGTCGAGTGCTCTTGTGCCCGTCGTGACCGCTGCAGTTGCCTACGGGGAAGCTCTCCTGAAAGGCAACATTTAACTGCTTCTCGGAAGCAGAATAGGCGTCGCAAGGGGCGTAACAGAGCTGTAGGATGTACGTACTATGGTCCTCGCGACAAACTTCCGACAGGAGGCGCAGCACCTCACGAAGGGGTTGCCACTGTATGCCACGTCGAAGAACACCGGAACGCTGCCGAAATCGCCGCGATCTCTCGATGAGCCCTCGCCATCTCAGCCGTGCAGTGCACCGCCGCCGCAGCTCGACGTTAACCCCAAGCTCAGTGCCGAGGAACGACGACAGCTCAGAGACGTCCTCGCCAAATTTAGCGACTGCTTGCGACAACGTGGAAAGTAAGTCAAACAACAGTTGCGAAACATTGCAGCGTTTACCAACGACGATGCGCTGAATGTCCATCGCCCACCGTACTGGGTCTCCCAAACGAGAAAGAGAGGCCATTCGTGAACAAGTGCAAGATAGGCTAAACGACGACATCATCGAGTCTTCAGGCAGCCCGTGGGCCTCTCGAATCGTTCTGGTGGAAAAGAACGACGCAACGCTTCGATTGTGCGCAGACTACCGGCGGCTCAACGCGGTGACGAATAAAGACGTGTATCCGCTCCCATGCATTGACGACACACTAGATCGGCTACGCCACTCCCCATACTTCTCGTTCATTAACCTGAAGAGTGGCTACTGGCAGATTGATATTGACGAACGGAACCGAGAGAAGGCTGCCTTCGTCACGCCCGATGGACTGTACGAGTTCCAAGTGATGTCCTTCGGTCTGTTCGCGACGCCAGCAACTTTCCAGCGTAGCATTAAAACCGTACTGACAGGCCTCAAACGGCAGGGCTGTCTCGTTTACCCCGACGACGCCGTGATATTCTCGGCCAACTTTGGCGAGCACTTGCGACGCGCCTTCTGGCCGTCCTTCATGCAATCAGGACCGCTGGATCTCACCCTCAAGCCGACGAAGTGCCGACTCGTCTACTGCGAACTGATGTTCCTAGAGCCACACTGTGAACAACGAAGGTGTTCGTCACTGCACTAAAAATACTCGCGCCATAGCGCGCATTTCCATCCGCCCACCGACGAGAAGGCCGTCCAAAAATTCCTGGGGCTTTGCGCGTACTACAGGTGGTTCGTTCGAGATTTCGCCAAGCTTTCTGCGCCGTTGACACACCTCACAAAAGACGCCGTGAACTTCGAATGGGAAGAAGAAAGACAACGGGCATTCGAGGAGCTAAAGCAACGACTCCAATCGCCACCCATTCTTGGCCACTTCGACCAACCAGCCGACACCGAAGTTCACACGGACGCCAGCAATACAGGACTCGGCGCGCTGCTGGTCCAACGACAAGAGGGTAGAGGGCGCGTGATCAACTACGCTAGTCGGACCAACGTCTTTAGATCTAGGTCAGTTTGACAAGCTTCGGAAAACGCCTGACGCCTTTTCGCGGCGCGTCCGCTCGGTGGCGCTTGTTGCACTATCCGCCCGCCCTATGGACAGACGCGGCGGAACCGGTGGGACGTTGGTTGCATATTACCTGCGGTGGAAAGCGATTTTATTGCGTTTCTTATGGTCAACATAAGAACAGAATAAAATGCGCAATGCTTGATGCAAACTTGACGAAATAGTTGACGCAAAAAATTACACGAGTACACTTAAGACTGCTAACGTGTAGGAAGGCGAAAGCCAGTCAAGGACGACGTCGAGGACGACTTCTAGGACGATCTCTAGGACAACCTTAAGAGCGACGTCTAGGGCGACGTCGAAAACGACGCCTACAGAACGACGTCTAAGACGACCTCTAGAACGACTTCAAGAACGACGTCTAGGACAACGTCTAGAACGACGTCTAGGACAACCGCTAAAACGACGTCTAGGACGTCGACGTCTAGGACGACTCTAGAATGATCTCTAGGACGACCTTAAGGACGACGTCGAGAACGATGTCTGGAGGAGGATGTCTAGGACGACGTCGAGAACGACGCCTCAAGGAGGACACTTAAGAAGGCTGTGGCGTATTTGCCGTAGAAGTAGCCGCGGTCACCTCAGAGTCTATCGCACGAAGCACACAACGAGCACAGATGAAGTCCGAAGCGCACCTTTTGCACACGGCGCTCTGGCGGTTTAATCACGCTGATGACGTATGATGACGCTTGATGACATCACGCTGATGACGGTTAGTATATTTATGACAATCGTTCGGTCACGACGCCGCTTGTTTTTTACGTACTGTGAGAAGGGCAGGTCGTCCTAGATGTTTAGGACCACTTCTAGGACGACCGTAAGGACGAGGGACGTCCTTGAGCATTCAATTGAGCGGTGCGTGCCGCTCAATCGCATTTTTATGGCTCATTTGCTCCGATTTGTCGTTCAATGCCGCAAGTAAGGATTTCGCCTTAAGAAGCGTCGTTAAATAGTTATCCTCCTTTCCCCATGGAGGCGTTGACGTTGGTGGTGCCAGGAACGCTATCCGCTCTTACCTGCTCGCGTGCCGTCAAGAGAGAAGAACCGTTTTCGAACGCCGCTCTTCCATGGAGTTTGTCAACTGATAGATCTAAGAACGTTGAGTCGGACGTTGTCGAAACGCTGAGCGAAATGACTTGACGACCGTGAAGGAATGTCTTGCCGTCGTTCTAGGCCATCACGAAATTCCTCCCGCAACTTTACGGGAGCCCTTTTCGAGCAGCGGCGTAGACTTTCCATTTTCCCGGGGGAGGGGGGGGGGGCAGGCTGAGAAGTTCTTTAGGGGGGTGGGGGGTGCTGCGCGTTACCTTTTCGCCAGATCTGGAGATTGAAGCTAACGGAAGCATGCTGGGATTCCATTTCTCATGTATGTTGTCAATGAAGTCAACGTGGGCATTATTTTGTTTACATGCCACTACTAGAAGCTCGTTACATAGCACGTAAACAGCGTCTCGGTACGGATCATGGCCCGTGCCCGGGGGGGGGCAGGGGGCGGCCCGCCCCCCCCCCCCGGATCTTACCAGGTGGGGCACGAGCCCCGATGCCCCCCCGAAGTCTACGCCTATGTTTTCGAGTGTCACTGACCACCACTCGCCATGCTGATTATGGAACCTGAAGGACCCAATGGGACACCTCGCTCGATGGAGCCTACAACTGCAAGAGTACGACGTGACCGTGTTCTACAAGTAAGGACGAAAGCACAACGACGCCGACTGCCTGTCGAGAGCCCCCGTCGAGTCAGCTACCGGCCGCGCCGAAGACGGCGTCGAAAACGATCGCTTTCTTGGCGCAGTGAACGTTAACTTTATGGAAGCGCTCCAACAGGACGATCCTGAACCGCGCGCTCTGATCGACAACTTGGAGGGACAAGGAGGTACGATTCCCCGACCCTTCAAACATGTCCTGCCAACATTCGCCATCCGGCAAGCTATTCACTACAAAGAGAACTTTAGGGACAGCAACTTGACGTGGCTTCTGGTAATCTCTACTATTCTTTGAGAAATGATCTTCCAAGCCTGCCACGACAACCCCACATCTGATTACCATGGCTACAGCAGGACTCCCGCAAGAATTCGAGAGAAGTGCCCCTGGCCAATGTTTCCAAAGACTGTCCACGTCTACACACGATCGTACCCCACGAGTGTCAGCGACGGAAGAAACCGCCGACGAAGCTCGCAGGCCTCGAGCAGCCGATCGCGGCCCCGACTGCAACGTTCCAGCAGATTAGAATGGATTGACTTGATCCGTTCCCGCCATCGACGCAGGGAAATTGTTGCATAATGGTGGCAACTGATTATCTCACCCAGTTCACCGAGACAGAATGCACTCCCGTGGGGAACCGCTGTGGAAGTACCCAAGTTCTTCATCGAGTGTTTCGTCCTCCGCCACGGCGCTCCTCAAGTCCTGATTGCGGACCATGGCTAATCGTTCATGGCGCAACTGACAAAAGAGATACTCCGCCTGAGATACACTGACCTCCGTCAAATCATGGCATACCACCCGCAGACCAACGAGCTGACGGAGCGATTAAACAAAACCATGGCAAACATGATCTCAATGTGGGTGGACGTGAAACACAAGGCGTGGGAGGAGGTGCTGCGCTCGAACCTTCTGGGCAAAATTTTTTAGATGGCAACTCACTCTATCTATGGAGCTGCGCGTGACCTTTCGAGTCAGTCTCGCTCTCGCTTGCTGTTACGCCGCCAAAGCGCCCCTCGATTTTCTGCTGTCTCGACACTCGTTCGTTTTTTTTCTTTAGAACAAGTTCGCCCCAATGAAACATACAGTTTGAAACGTGATTTTCACCGCTTCTGCTGCAGTCATTCGTGACAGAACTTTTAACGCGAGAGCGTTAAGGAGCTCGTGTCGCTGAAAATCCGGCATCGTTGGTGTGAAAAGTCGGCGTCGGTGGCGTGCCGCAAAACTCCTGATTGGCCGATAGATCACGACGTCACAGCATGACCTCGCGCGGGAATTTCAAACAACCCACAACGCTCACGTGAAACGTGACGTCACGCGTGGTATGGAATATATGTAATTCGAATGAAATGTCTCCCCATGCTTCAAATGGTTTCACTTTCTAAAGTAATTAATTTGCCTTAAAGACAAATTTGAAGAATTTTGTTTTGGATTCGAATCAACGACCCTTCATTTGCGAGCCAGACACACTACTGACAAGGCCACGCAAGGCACGCCTGCACGGCGTGGGAATGAGCGGGTGTTTGTATGTTCATATGTTTCGCTATAGCGTTCCACTCTTAAAGGCGAAGCTTAAGCGTTATCCAAATTTTATAGCTAAAACCAACTTATCGGTACATGTGAGGTCCTGTATTAATTGAACGTAAAACATGCGCCTACAATTTAAATATATTGAAGATTCATTCCCTCCTTCTACAAAAAGAACAATTATATTTCGCCTATTGAATGGTTCTATATGAGGTGCGATCAGGATGTTTTGAGTACTAGTCGCGAATGCAAAAAGAATAAACATCAGGCTAATGCGAACGCAGTTGTCGAAGCCAGTAAATTCTACATGCCATTGCGCCAGAAGTCGTCGTTATGTAAACATTCAGAGCTGTGAAACATGCGTTTTTGTGAGCACGTTCACGAGCATATTGGCGATTTCAACATGGACTGCAAACTAAAAGAAAGACTAAATACTAAAGCAAAGAGCTGATCACAATTCTGTCAAACTTCATAATCTGGAGCATGAGACCTTCGGTATGATTTGGCAGGCCGACGGCAAAGAAGCAATAAGTCGTGTGAGGTATTTTGAGTATGCCCTCGCGCCTCAGGAATGACAGAACATTGCTTCGCAGGCGAAAAGAGGTCAGGGTGACATTTCACGAGCCCAAACCCTCAAAAATATTGACAGAATGAGGGAACTTGTGCTTAAGTATCGACGGAGAAGCTATTCAGGTACATTGTTAACAACTCCTTCCTCTTCCCTCTGGTGAAAATCAAGCTGAACGGTGGCCGTTTCCAATCCGCTGACGAGATCCAGTGCATATCTTTGAAGCCACTTGAGATGCTTCAAAAAGAGGACTTCCAAGGCGCTTACCAAAACTGGCAAAAAGCGCCCTGAGCGCTGTGTCGCTGCAGAAGGGGGTTAGTTTGAGTAAGGTAGTGGCTAAACTTAAGGAAGTAAGTACCCTGTTCTATGTAGGACTTGTTTCCGAACGTTTTAATCGCACTGTTTTATGCGCATGCTTTTATAGTGATTATATAAAAACTGAAAGTGAATAAAAGTAGCGGGCGTAACAATTACCTGAACAAACAAGCGGCAGAAAACGCAGTAGCAGGGAACTTGAGCAGCAAACGCTACCTGCTCGAAAAAAACAAAAACGCCGAGTAGCATTTCTAACCGATATCCACAACTCCGTGAACTATTTTTGTCGTTTGTTTTTCTTCCATCCCGAAGCTTCGTGTTTGCTGCTTACTGCGACGTATTTGGCGAGTTGAAAATATGGTTTCTATACCGAAGCCGCGAACGATAGGTCATACGCGTTTTAATGTGCGAAATCATTACATGCCCTATCTACGCGAAAATCCGGCGTCGTCGGTGGCGTGACCGACGATGGTACCAAAAAATGGCCGACGGCGCAAAGAGTGAAAACACGTAAAAAATACTCGGATTGACGTCAAATGTCTCCGGGGGGTTCCTGTGAACAAAGGTAAATTAGTGGCTTTGAAAATAAAATTTGGCGCATTTCGGTTTGTGTGGGAATCGAGCCGGGCCGCCGGGTCGGGAGACGAGCGCGCTTCCCCGACGCCACCGCAGCTCCACGGTTCTGGCTGACTAAAGGTGTGTCTAGCAATGTTTCCGGTCTATGGCCAACGTATACGTAAACACACACACCGAATCAGCAGAAATACACTTTAATGCATGTCGAAAACATCAATCGAAAACAGTTCACCAAAGGGACTATAAAGCCTTTCGCATTCCTACATGTAAGCAGTCTTAAGTGTGTCTGCCTAATTTTTTAAACTAGCAAACTACTTCACATGAGAAACCAAATCTTAAAAAATCGCCAAGAAAAGCCGAGATGCCAAATCTGTTTCTTTTAAAAATAACGTTTTGTGTTTTGCAATTGTCGTTTTAGATCTGAAGCCAATTACTAGGGTACATACACCATATCCTGTTTGCAAAAAAAAAAAAGAAACTGGCGCTCTTCAGCTGTGCCAGCGGCTTCGCGCATGCGCAGTTGAGATGTGGGCAAACGCGCGTAGTCCTATTTCAGCAAACGATTGGGCTGCGATCTTTTCGGCATCGGTATCGGTCCCCGTACACCTTTTTAGCGTATAGAAATAGTTGATTCTACGTTTTCTTGGCAATGTCTTGCTGCTTTAGTGGTCTCAACGAAATAGACAAGGCTTATTTCGCCTCAACATATCTCGTGAATCGTGTGACCGCCCGGCGATCCAACTCCGTGAACTTTCCAGAATGGAAGCTAATGCCTGTTTCACAAGTTACTGATTGTGCTCGCCAATTTCCGAGTTACAATGACGTTCGTGATGCAAAAGACGCGTCGCCGAGAGATGCGGTGCTAGACGTCGAAGATAAAAATCGCAAGCAGCATGTAATTGAGGCACAACAAGCTGGCGATTGCCACTGCGGTCACAATGACGTTAACACCACCTTCTAGCTGTAGTTTACGCCTGAGCCGATTTATACACACCCGTCAAGTTGACACGTTTTGGAGCCCTATACTTTGCATCGCATCGCAATTACCTCGTTGACGGTTCGTAGACTGTCGATATCATCTGCAGAAGGTTGACGTTCGAACTGGGAACTCAAACCGAAAACGATAACATGTTCGGTTGCTGCTATGGTTACCGTTCTAACTTCGAATTCGGCTACGCTTTGGTTGGTTTAGGATGTTATGGTAAGCGGGAAGAGTTTGCGCGTCCATGCGTCTGCGCACACCCCCATTGCATATGCCGTCACGCTACAGTGACATGATATGATGTGGCGTGACCTGGCTTCACGTGACAGCATAACGCTGTGATGTCACGATGTCGCGTGAGATGAAAAATTCACACTTTAAGTCACATCACGGTTAATGTATTCAAAAGAGATTTAAATTACCTCTTTAAATACTGCTTTCCGTGCATTATAGGACTTTGTACATAAAGGTCGCTGGCAGCATTTTACAATTTCTGTCACCGTTCCAGCGTTTTTCAAAGCATTCTTTCGGTTGAAAATGTAAACCGAAAAACGTGTGTTATAATATTTCTGGCAATAAGCGTTGATGCCACTCTTTTATTTTTAAGGCATATTGCCTCTCATCTATTCATTTCATTGTGTTAGACATTTGTTTTTCAACAAATGGCATCAAGTAGCACGGTTATCACATTATATGAACGCGAGGTGAATTACTCGTAAATTGCGGCGCCGCTACAGTAAGAAACATTTTCAAAGATGTTCGCCAGCCCCGCCAGGCGATTTATACCTTTCTAACTTCAAGGCTCTTGCCCTCCGCACTTATTAATTATGTATATCTTTTTTTCTTCAGAAAAGCATGTGTCACACGATAGAGAAATCTAAATGCACCATCTCCCATTGTAAACATATATATATATATATTGTTAGGTGATGCTGTCGGCAGCAGAAAGGACAGGACAGGACACGATGATAGAACAGACATACGATTTATGGAGGCCGAGCCGGCACGTGGGGCCTGGCGCGAGATGGTCGTGCGCGCCACTGCCCCGTCGTCGTCTTCACCTTCCTAACAGTACTCCCTCCGACGAAAGCGGCCGACCCGGCCGGTGAATAAATGAACACATGAAGCACACTTACAAGCCACACACACAGAAGAACAAAGGACGGCTGCCGACAGCGAGGGTGAGGATGAAGATGGAGACGTTGAATTTCGGCCTCTTCCGCAGCGTCACAGACCTCTGCACCAGCCACACGACGGCACGGTCCGGGCTGGGGGACTCACGTCACTGAGAAGCGTCGGAACGTCGGGGGCTGGGGATAGGGGCGGGGGATCGTCTGTCGGCTTCGTCTGATGCGGCTTCGTCTGATTCGGCTTGTCATGGCGTCTGGGCGGGGGCTGGGCGACGGAGCCATGGGCTGGTGTTTGGTCTGCTGCTGCGGATGACTGCCTCAACGAGGCGGGTTCACAGGATCATAGCGGCGCCGATGTTCAATGAAGGAGATGAGTATGGCTCCGCACCTCCACCATACTGTTAGGGTGATGCTGTCGGCAGCAGAAAGGACAGGACAGGACACGATGATAGAACAGACATACGATTTATGGAGGCCGAGCCGGCACGTGGGGCCTGGCGCGAGATGGTCGTGCGCGCCACTGCCCCGTCGTCGTCTTCTACCTTCCTAACAATATATATATATATATATATATATATATATATATATATATACATGCGGAGATGTTATTCCAGAAGTTTATTGTATGTATTACGACAGTTCTCGCCGAGAGGCTCGGCTTCGTCAGGAGATGGCATACATGTACTATGTCATCTCTTGACGAAGCCGAGCCTCTCGGCGAAACTGTCGTAATACATGCAATAAACTCCTAGCATAGTAACTCCGAAAGTACGGATCTTTGACATATTACATTTTCCGGGTCAATTGTTCTCAAACTACTCTGACTCACCTATATATATATATTTATATATGTGTGTGTATGTGTGTTTTTCGGTGCTACCGTGGCTCTTGTAAATAATCATGTCACCGATTCGTTGCTACTATAATTGTATTATTTTTATATTAATGACGTTAGTAAAAAACATAATTTAAATATTATGGTACTTTAAATATCACGAACTAGAAATAATGTAAGCAATCATAGGTAAAGCCGTCCTACCGTGTTGATATTTCGTCGCCTCCAACGACATGCATGACTACATCGTTCCTCAGTTTTCCAATAAAAATTACGCAAGCGCAATACAATATAACCATCGAGTTAAGCAAGAAAGCTCAAATATCACAGCAGTGCAATGCATCCAAAACGAGGTGAAGTATTTAAAATTATTAGCACTATACCGCATCAGTTTAACCACTGTACATCATCTACATTTCTCACCAACTTAACTCGTTTCACCACTATCTTGAGTATGTGTTGCAAAACACAAAGCTACTATATTATTTTCTAGCTGACCTCTCAAGATATGTGAATTGTCTGTAAGCATTATTGAGTTATTTACAGTGTATTGATCTATATGGTTTCGGTTTCATCTACGGAGAATTAGTTCTTTGTTTTCAGGTAAGTGAACACAGGAGCATAGGTTTCGAATTAAATTTAAAATGCAAAAACGGCAATACATTTCAGATTAATCATTTATCTTTTTCCCTATATAGGTTAATTTTTCCCTATATAAGGTTATAAGGTGTATTTATAATAGTTCGGTGACAGTTCCGCGACTCCCATGTACAATTAAAAAAGTAACGTTACCTTTGTTAAGTTCAACTCGAAGTCGAGTATATTCTGAGCAATCACTGTTGCTTCATTTTCGGCGATTCTCGAAAACAATATAACCGTTTCTGTTATGAACTCTTTTATACGCTTGCAAAAAGTTCTTACTACTGTAATCCGGAGAGGGTACCATCTCGTACTTCTCAATCTGTAATAAAAGAAGCAGCCTTGTCATTTCTACTTTTTTTTAAACTATACGTCATAATGCTTAGGCAAAACGAACAACTAATATCTAGTTTTGTTTATTATAGGTATTATATAAGTCTTTAGAACCCCATGGGTCAGGTCTGTAGGAAATATTAATGTTAGAGAAGACAGTAAGGCAGAGAAGTTTTGCACTACTGCATATACGCAGAGTGACAGAAAAGGGAGAGTTTGGCCAATCTGTGACCTCGCCGTTTTTCTAACGACGCCCATCACGTGAGGATAAGAAGCGTTCTCGATTGAACGTATCGTCACCTAACAATACGACGCCAGCGTCGTTTCTGGTTTCCTTTGGAGTGGTTCTGTAAACAAACAGCGATTTTTTTATCCATTCCACTTCATGGCCAACGTTACTACCGGGTGTCACAAGAAAAGTAAAGAAAGAAGAAGGCTTAGTTTATCAAACGCAGCTAGTGTCACCGGTGTTCAAACACTAGGGCGCCCTATTGATTGAAGACCGTTGGCTTCGCTGGGATTCCTGTTGGAGTTAAGCCTGCTGTTCTTTTCTTTACTTTTTTTCCCTCAGGTAAAGTTCGCTCTTTATAAAAAAGTGCGAACTTTATATTCTGTTCGCAAATTTTATAAAAAAAATGCATCACCTGCGGGAAAACGCTGCTCAAAGTCGTAGCGCGATAGTTTACAGCAACCGGATTTTTTGCGGTCGATTTAAGAAGCCTGGCCGCTACCTGAGATACCCAACAGATTAGCTCAAATGTGAACTCTCCCGCGGAGGGTTTCATTGTGTATTCATACAGTACGGTGAAGCGCAATCTTGACGCTGTTCTTCAACACATGTACTCCATAGCATACACTGCAGTTACCGTAGTAGCCGTTTCAAAATTGTTATGCGTCATATCGACAGAAAGCGGGCCGGGGCGTGAGGGGGGGGATAAAGGAAGAGAAGAGGGATACCGCCTACGGAAGCAGCGTCTATGGGCAATTGAGCTAATCTATAGTTGATGACAGGTTAAGAATTCAGCGGAAGCTCCTCCATCCTATTTTCACTTTAGCAGAGCGGACGCTGGAGAGGAGGCGACCCCTTTTCCAGCGTCAACTTTGCTGAAGTGGAAAGAAGTGTAAGCAGTTTCCACCTTCATCCGCGTTGGTGTTTCTTCAGTGACAGTGATATTCTTGTCTATATGGTACACTCTGTGGTGAACATAAATGTGATGATCGGCTGCTGTGCTGACGAGGCTAGTAACAGTACTAGAAAATACTGTGCTTTCTAAGGTGCCTAGATAGAGGACAGCGCGCAAACTTCGATTTGCCCGGTTAAAGAGAGACAAGAAACCTACCGGAACGACCGGCACTATGTGAGCGTAAGGTGCCATATTGTTATGCTCATTTTGAATAAGTGCCTTGTACTGGTGTCGCTGGATGAGCTATAATTTTATATTTGGACTTAACAACTTAACTTGTGCTCCGTTTATTTCACAACTATAAAACTTGTCGTACTTCAGCAGAAGGGAATAGTATGACAACGGATGGGTGCTCATTCGCGTTTCACTCGTGCAGGCTAGCCTTTTAACGTCAAGAATTATCCCGAAAGTTAAAGTAACTCTGCTTTTAATCGTCAGCGGACTGTATGGGAAATCGAGAAATAGCTCTAACGATCTCGCTTTGAGTACTTCGAGAGGGAAATTAGCAGAAAGAAGAAACGGCCCTATACCAGTCAACCAGTTTACATACACATTTGATTGATTGAAACGAAGGCACAGGAATGCCGACACTGGTGGAAAAATCACACTAAATGCGACCGCCGGAACCAAAAATCACGTGAGGGTTCAAAACCGGATGTCGGTTACTTCGACCCTTGCCAGTGACTGGCAGTTTTTCTAGTTTTCCTTTCTGCCGCACGATTCTGTGGCCTAGTTTTCAATCGATCTGGCATGATCAAGGTATACATATGCAACTGGTTTAGCCTCCGTTCAAGTGTTACCTGCTCGGCCTTACAACAGTTTCTAATCAACGAAGTGAACACAGCATGCTTAGACTGTCTTGAAGTGATCTGCCAACAGATGTCCGTTCGCACCTTGTCCTATATGTCCTTGGCGACCGGTCCTTCCGACCTTTCGATACATTTTAACTGAAGATTATCTTCTCAGAAAATACTTTTCAAACGGATCCTGAAATGCGACGTATATTCAAGACGTTCCGCATGAACGTTCCGGTGGAGCAGTGGTTCGCAAATAGGTGTACGTGGACCCTTAGAGGTCCGCGAAGGCATTCTAGGGGTCCGCGAAGCCCTGCTTAATCAGTCAAGCCAAGCCCGGCAATAAACGTTGTTTTGTTTCAAATCGAGAAAGATTTTTTTTTCATTTTCGGGCTAGTTTTTTTTTTTGTGTATGTCAATAAGAGAAGACTACTTCACACTAGCTTTAATTAAATCCATTTATTATGTCATTATTATATTTAACCTTACATTCCCCCTCACTTAACCACAAAAGGGGTCCTCCATCATCTCCGCTGATCCACAAGGGGTCCGCGAAACATCGGTGGTTGAGAACCACTGCGGTGGAGGATCCCACTTTGGGCAGATCTCATACCAAAAAGTGTAAAATTTTGCTTTGTTTAGCAATCTGCTTGAATTGATGCCTTAGCCACATTGGGGATGCTCCTGTGTTCGGTCTATGCATCCAGCTATCATCACGCGTACAGAGCGAATTCTCTCGCGCTACTTCAGACGAAGGTCTATCATCTTAATGAAGAGGAGCACAGTACGTCTCTATGATCGATGAAATGGGACCTTCAAGAAAGTGCGAGTTTGACACCTTGGCAGGTTTTATTCAAGGATGGTTAACTTTGCCTCTTTCTGGAATTCCTGGAGAAGATTTGAGGTTAACCGCTCATGCACTAGTCATCGTGCTTGGAAGGGCTTTATCAAATTAAGAATTAGTGGTCGGAGACGACTACACTGGTAGGTAAGTCGTCTTAGGTAGCTTGCGATGCACTTGAGAGATTTTGTTATTCACGATTTGTTTTCTTCTTTAAATTAACAAATGAGGTCAACAAGTAACTTTACCAGAACTGCTTATCATAGTCACTGCCGTTGTTTTTAGGACGATGATTGCAGTGGAAAAGTCGAGAGGAGGAGAACAGGGAGGGTGGGAGTGCGGCTATGTATCATCGAGATTTGAAACTAAGCAATAAGTCACGGCGGACTGGTTACTGCTATTCCGGATTCAGGCCCGTCCACGTCCCGG
Source organism: Ixodes ricinus (assembly GCA_037355805.1). Lineage (NCBI taxonomy): Eukaryota > Metazoa > Arthropoda > Arachnida > Ixodida > Ixodidae > Ixodes > Ixodes ricinus. The sequence goes on along the minus strand of JAZHYW010011464.1, from coordinate 59,607 downwards.
TGCCTCAAAACAAAAATTGTATCATTTTCTAAATCCTGTAATCCAGTGACTTATTCTTACAAACTTAATTTTTAATTATTTAATGAACGTCTCTTTTTCTCAAATACCTTGGCGTGCATTTAAGTCATGAATTGTCATGCAAACTAATGTTTAAAAAATAGCTTCAAAAGCACAGTTAAAACAGTTATCTAAAATGGGTAACTAATGTCTTCATCAGAGCCGCAGCACATAAAGGATCAAAAACAATTATCAGTTCGATTAAGAAAAGACGTGTTGCATGACATCGTCCTTCTCGAAAAAAGGATACCCTCTTGAACAACTTGCAATACCTCGGCTAATGACATTAATTACTCCATTGGCTGTAAAATATAGCTCTCAAAATGCTTCTGTCCGATGAGTTTGTGTTTTTCAAGCTTAGATACGGGCTGACGGGCTTTCGTATCCTTGTGGTGGTGGTGGTATCAAACTTTATTAACAATATGACGCCCTGTCCGGCGCTAAATTTTTGTGTAAAAAATTAAAAGACAATTACGATTCTCTGTAATACAGAATTAGAGCGCAGCTCTTGACGAGGAGGAAGGGGGGTACGGGGGAGGGGAGGGTACGGGAGGAGGAGGAGGAGGAGGGGAGGGCAATGAGGGGAGAGTATGCCCCTTTTCCCCACCGTAACCCCCCCCTTCTCTTTTCCTGTCCGACTTACATTTAGCGGAGAACATTTTCGCTAAATTTAGCGCTAAATTTCACAATGCAATGCGCGGTTTCTCCAGGTTTTATTATTAAAAAAAATGCAAAGCGCGCAGCTACGCCGACGGCGTAACAGCGCGCCGTCGGCGACGCTGTTCAACCCGGAAACAAACGCCTAAGAACTGCGCCCTAAAAATTATATATACTGTACTCTTGGCAAGACATTACTGGGCTTGCACCCTGCCGCCAAATGACGTTCAATAGAATTACCCCAGTTTCAGGCGTTCTTCAGCAGCGGAAGAAACTTGTAATTTTTGTGCACACATGCGCTTGTATTGTATTTTGTTGTTGTATTTTGTTTTTCCTTTTAGTGTTTAGTGAACGAAGTAAAGCTTATCATTGTGAACATTTAAACAGCGATAGGTCGATCTGCTCTCAAATGACGGCATTTTTTTCAAACGATGTGGAGGGACAACTTTAGCCAGCGCGGTGTTTGTCTGTTAACTTGAGGTCTTTAGCGTGCTCCACGCCGCTGTGATTACACGATCGCACGCCTGTAGCCGTTGTGTATCTGTTGAAACACGTAGTGCTCATACTTCACTATGACACGGACACCAGAACTGCAGCCGTATTGGCGCAACATGCCTGCTCAGATTTCATTCAACGTATTATAGTCGAAAACTCTCGAAGTGGAAGCAATTGTTAACGAAAGCAGTATTCTAGCAATAAGTTTCGCGCGCCCGATATTCGTTCTCAGTTTTTCTGTGCGGCAGGCGTACCTGTTGAAACACGTCAACGCACACCTCTGCTGACAAGGACAGCAGAACTCCAGTGGTATCGGCGCTACGGTCATCAAAAAGTACCTCGCATAAAAAAAGTGGCATTTACAGACACTCTGGCCACTGGGGTATTTTTACTCGCTAATACGTTAAATGGTAGCCTTTCAACTTCAAGCAGATGACGCGCCGAATTGCAGTTCAATGCACTACCACGCCAAGAGTATCTGAAGTTGCGTAGATATGGCAGCGATATCAATAAGCGGAAGACCAACTCGCGCCACCGCACCTCTGATAGCGACTGATGAAACGTTCAAGAACAGGCCTACCGTCAAAACTCTCCCCCTATCCATCGGCTCTGCGTATAAGAATTGGCTGTGACGAAAGCTATGAACTTATAATATATGTCGACTCTACCCTTATTACTCTTCAACTCACATTATCAACTCTGGAGGCAACTTCAAAACATCTAAAATTGAATGGCAATATTCAAAAGGTTACTTACCGAAATGGCCCGCTGCGATGTATTACGAAAGTAGGGCTGAAGATTGATACTAAAAATAAACGACATGTCTCCCTCAATACGAATTTTTCGGTAGATGTCAGTCCAGTTTATAGTTTCATCTGAATCAAGCATCATCGGCCATTTATCGATGCCGAATCTCTTTAACGTACCGTTGAGCTGGTGTAATTCATCCGCTGCAAGACACAGACATAAAAGAAGACTCGTAATATTATTGAAAAAAAAACAGGATCGAAACCGCAATATGTGCACATTATACACTTAAAAACGAAAGCTCCGACGACAACTTTCATAGTCGATGATTTGCCTCGAAAATTGGTTTCAACACAATATTAGAGACACCTGAACAATGACCTCTTTCATACCTAGTGTACAGCGCTGTCGAAAGCTACGCAGGCGCGAGCATGAGGTTCGATCTCGCAGATCATTTCCACGTGTTCTCACGCAAGCGAAACCATACATGAAGCCACGCGCTCGCGCCAGTAGCTTTGACAGGGCTTTGTATACTAAGCATGAAACGGAAATATTGTAACCCAAGTAACAAGTCACAACACTTTTTGGAGCAGTTGTTGAATTTTAGAAACCTAACCCGTACTTTTCTTGTTTTGTTTTTAAAGTAGGTTTTATTGGACGCGACTGCAACGTCCGTCGGCATGACAGCCGTTCCAATCGGGGACGCTGCAGCTTCTGCCCGACGAGTTCAGAGAATAATATTGATGTGAAATGAATCTAAAAACACTCGCTAAAAAAACACCGTCATGGTGCGTTTTTTATACTGCCTTTATGACCTCCAAGATTTACAATCTCTTGCGCTCGCCCTGCCAGAACGCGCATGCGAACAATGAATGGTGGTTTCCCTAGAGCCTTCACTGTGCCGTTATCTCAAAAGGAATTTTGAAGTTAAAATTAGTACAGAGGGAACGCGATAGCGAAGCATATACACATATAAACTCCGCTTGCCGTGGCCTAGTCTGTAGCGTCTCTGGCTCGCAACCGAAGGGTTCGAATCCCGCCTAAAGTTTTTTTTTTTTATTTATTTTTCATTTAAGGCAAGTTAATTACTTTATGAAGTTGAAATCATTTGAGACGAGACGTGCGGCGATCTTTCATTCGCATTTTATATCATGTTTTTTTAACCACTTTCGTTCCGCGCGTGACATAGCGTTTCACGTGAGTGTTGTGGGTTGTTCGAGATTCCCGCGCGAGGTCTTGTTGCTGTGACGTCATGACCCTATCGGCCAAATCAGAATTTTTCTGTCACAACGTCACCGACGTCGGCTCTTCGGCGACACGAGCTATAATACTATTATTATTAAAACGTATGCATGTCGCAAATTATATCTATCCTGAAATAAAATCCCTCTTTCACCCGCGATATGTATATATATATACATATATATATATATATATATATATATATATATATATGTTTTTCTTTTAGATTTTTGCATAGAGTACTCACCTCCATTCATGCACGAGTTATAGGCCATCACAATTTTGTCCTCGAAAGATTGATTCTGTAATTTTATTTGTTTGTAACGTAAAGTTTCTGTTGAACGCAAGAAAACAAAAAAGCTAGGTTATGCGTTCGTTTTATTTATACATATAGAAATAATAAATATTGGTATTATCACTTCTCAGTTAATATGCCATACATAAAAAAGACATGTTTATTGACCATTATTAACTAAGTATTTATTTCAGCATAGGAGCCACGCTTTTCAAAGGGCAATTCAGTTTGTAATATAAAAGAATAGAGGTGCTTTAGAGAATAAATAACATATGAATGATTCAGGGAGTCTTTGTTCCCATTTTGAACTAACTGTTGCTTCAGGAATGAGACTTACTTAAAATATGTGCTTATAATAAAGGAATAAATCGATCAGGATAACGTAATGTGCCGCGACGGTTGTAAGGATGCAATTGTAATTTCATATTTAGCAAACTAATCACCTCAATTGATTCAGCAACTCCATTTAAAAATGCTCGCCTTAGCCGATGCACTGCAATCAGATATTTCTAACCCATCAACAAAATATAGCATGGCAGGTATTGTTTCTAGGTAAAAGAAAGACACGAGGTGCAGCTAAGCCCTTTCGTTCTTCGCGTCACGGCCTCTTCTAATCCTCTCGGGGCCGCTACCGCTTCTAATCTAAGGTCACTCTATACTGGAAAAGGTACCACCAAGCCTCCTTTCCCTCGCGAAATCCTCACCCTTTCCTCCTCTCCACGACTCTCCCGCACTTCCGTTTCGACGCTAGCGCCGCCTAGGGCACCCTCCCTGCGGGACGGCTCGGCTGGTTGCCGCTGGAAATGCCGTTCCTTGCTTGTTCGAGCAGCCCACAGCGCAACAACACGTCATACCAGCTGTCGCATATCGCTAAGCACAGAAAAAAAAAAAAAGCTGTCTATACTTTGTTTTAGTTTAGGTCCGAGCACGGCCTATGTTATGAGCCGAAGGGCCAATCATACAGCGCAAAAAGCGCAGCGTCATGCGTGCTCTCTGCGCTTGATAGAACAAGCCGGCAGAGGAGCACGCACAGAGAAACGGCGAATACCGGCTGGTCCTATCAACTGCAGAAAGCACGCCATGACGTTGTGCCTCTTTCGCTGTTTGATTGGCCCTTCGGCTCATAACATCGGCCGCGCTCGGACCTAAGCTGAAACGAAGTATAACGCGTTAACGTAAACTGTGCAGAGAACTTGCTGCGTCACGAGCGCCGATGGTAGAAACAGTCTCAAAGTCCGCGAGACGTGGGGCACGAATGCCGGACGGAAGTCGCAACCCGAAACCCATGGGCCGCTCGGCCAATGAGGAATAGTGGAGAGGAGGATTTTCACGAGGGGGAGACGGATTTTGAAGAGGGCGAGAAGGTTTCGGCGAAAAAAATAGGTCTGTTCGATTCGGCCAGAAAAGCCCCGAATATGCTTCTTTTTCTAGCTGAGGCCCGTAGCGCGGCCGATGTTACGAAGCCGAAGGGCCAAACGCCTCCAGCCAAAGAGGCACAACGTCATTGCGTGCTCTCTGCAGCGCTGATAGGACCAGCCGGTATCTCGCCGTCTCTCTGTGCGTGCTCCTCTGTCGGCTAGTCAAGCGCAGAGAGCATGCTATGACGTTGCGCTTTTTACGCTGTTTGGATTGGCCCTTCGGCTCATAAATAACATCGGCCGCGCTCGGACCTAAGGTGAAACGAAGCATAGTTCTGTCCGAGTTCAGACGACTGCAGGAGTCGTGCAGCGGCGTCGCAGAACCAGTACAGCCGCCGCGCTAGGACTGGCGCTGTAATCGGCTTTCCGAGCGGAAGTGCAGGGTGTCGTCTGCATCTGTTGGCTCTGTTTCTGCACGCCACGCTGTATGCCACATTTAATTACTCGCGGTTTGATGGTACCATTCGTGTTTCCTTAGATTTAAAGTATAATAAAATATTTTCTGTGAATATTTTTTTTTTTCGAGTGTACTAAAAACGTTTTCTGCACGAAATGTGTTCTGTCTGCATTTTTAGCGGCCAGTTCGGTTCCTGTCGTTTCCATAAGCGTTCGTGTCCTTCACATTCATTTAGCAATTGGCGACGCGCGTGACCGAAAGCGTCACTGTGGTCGGCCTTTCACGATTGGCCGAACGCTGACTATGACGTCGGAAAGGGATTTATCATCGACGGAAATAAGAGGAATGAAAGAACTTTAATTTTGACGGTGTTGGCAGTGTTCCTTTGAGAGCGCAATGATTTCATGCTTCCACCATGCTATTTAGAAACACCATCGAAGTTGTTGTTTGGAAGGTAGTGACATCACAAGGGGGAACCATAGGAGGGCGCCACCAAAACATGTCGCCGCTAATAGTAGATTCATTCCAAGACTCTCAAGCTTCGGATTTCGACGATAGTTGTGCAGCATCAGGATGATTTTGCGTCGGGAGTCACTGGCGGCAGCGCGCGGTCGGTGCGCCGACTGAAGACGAAGGACTGACGATAGCGTTTGGCCAAGACAGTTATCGACTGTAACTTTGGTGTCAAGCTGAAGCGTTTGTTCTGATTCTCAAGAAAGACCTGCGTGTAACTACCAAGCCAATGTCGATTCTCGGCGTTTCTCCCAGGCCTGTTAGTGGGCGTCCACAGATACCAGCGGACAAAGCATGCAGTATTATGCTCAGCTACGGGGCATGCGAGAGCCATGTAATTAAATCCCAGACCTCTGCAATGCATCGGAGTCGTCAGTATGCATCCAAGAGCAACTGAAGGCGGGGACTATCAAGAGTGCAATACCTTTACTGTGTCTGTAAGGAAGAATATCAACACTGTGGATCCCCACATAGCATAAAAAAACAATTTACGTGAGCCAGTATTTTAACCCTTACCACAGGGAGCCAAACCTCACGAGCAGCTGCCTAAAACGCTTTCAGAATATCACAATCAAGCAAATTCCTGCCCTTGCTTATGATCTCAATTCTGCGTCCACCGCGGGTACGTTATTATCATAAATGAGGAAATGCAACCTCCGTATTGGCGTTATTGTTAAACATCGCAGACATTTGAGCAACAGCTGCGGAAAAAGGCACCGCGATCAGAGACGGACGAGGAGTGTCAGTTCGCTATCGCCGTCCTGCTCTGTCGTCTGCTTCTGCACGGGCGCTGAACTGATTCCGGAGCCGGTGCAAGATTTTGAGGAACTGGGTCTGAACTCGTTCAGAACTGGGATGAATCGAACGCACCAGTGCAGCGGCCGTGCAACTTCCGGTTGAATTGAATACACCAGTTCCTGCACTGCTGAATTAGTTCAGCCAGTTCAGGCGAATCGAGCATATATAATGAATGGCGTTACCTTCTCAATATAGAGTGACCTTACTCTAATCCTCTCGGCACGTCGGTCATTTCTGCTCCGGCGCGGGCCCGCACCGCCGTGGAGTGGCGCTCTTTTAGAAACTGACGCGCCGGGGCCCTTTTTATCAAATTTCGGCTTCATTTAGCTGCTGTTTTGCGTGGCTTTTTGCGCGACTTCAAAGCTGGGAGGCTTCAGATCGCGGCTTCACTATGGTCCATTGGGAGAGGAGAATTTAGCTGCCGTTTGGCGCGGCTTCAAAGCTGACGACGTCGGCTCGCTCCATGGGACAGTTACTTCTTTCCCATTCAGAAATGTTACTTCACGCTATTTTGTGGGAAATGTAAGCTTCCGAATGTTCCGCGATAATAAACCAAGGTGGACCAGATCAAAACGCGCCGTCGTAAATATTCCTCAATGACCTAGTGGTTTGGGCTTAACTGGCATGGGCGTAATGTACAATGTTCTCTGCATCGTCTCCTCAATGCAAATGTGCGTCGTCACCCCCTGTGGTTTTTTTTTTCGGGTTCGGTGCTTTTGGCGCTTGTTTCCCCTTTAGTGTAAATTTCTAGATAAGAGCTTCCTACAAGTAGTGACATTCTTTAAAGCGCCGACTGCGTGACGGTGCAGGTTTTAGAAGCGAATGATGGCAGCTGAGCAGAAGGCTGAACTGAGTTACGCCATTTTGTCCCAGTGAAATGTGCTTTTTCATTGGTATCGGTTGTCTTTATTTGTAGAAAGAAGTATAAGTATCAAGGGACTTTAGTTTTGAGCTCTGACGCCCTAGGAATCCTAACTTCACTACTGACTAGCGCGGGAGCAGAATATTTTCTTTTCTAGCGCATTTGCCATTGACTGTTTTTACATAGGCTAGAAAGTTTCTGAAACGTGCAAGCTAAAATTAATATTAGAAAAAAAGTGAACAAGTGTTCCGCCGTTCGATTTCATTTCTGTGGTGTTGTTTGAGAAGGACAATAACAAACATTCAGTGAAAGAAACTATCACAATAATTATTCATAAAAATACTCTGAACAAGTCCTCCGTGGAATTAAGACCAGATACAAGAAAGGTAATTCGTGTTTTACCTAAGAAATGGGCTTCAGGTTTCTTTATCTTTACACTCCCCCGGCTTCATTGTTAACGCGGGTTAGCGGAAACGAACTCAGATAAGATTATCTCCTTCGTTTGGTTTGGTTAATACTTGCTTGACTTTTTTTTTTTTTTGTGAAAAGGTTGTGGTTGTAGTGTAGTACAGCTGCAACGGAAAAAGAGTAGCACAAGTGACCGACGACCGGAGCGGCTAAATCGCGAGACGCGGCGCTACTGTTCCCGAGCGCGCCGATTGCGAGGGTGACGGTCACGTTCCATGTCTCAACGCAGGGGTGGCCGGCAGAAAGGAACCCATCCTAAAGCCCGCATTTTAAAAGCTATCTTATCGCTCGATTTTCTCGCCGGCCACCCCTGAGTACCAGACATGCAACGTGACTGGCACTCTCGCTATCGGCGCGCTTGGGAACAATAGCGCCGCGTGTCTTGATTTCGCCGCTCCGGGCCTCGGTCACTTGTGCTACTCTTTTTCCGTTGCAGCTGTACCTGCTTTTTGTTCCTTTCTCGTTGTTTGTATTCGAATATTATCTAAGCAACCTCCTGTCGGATAAATTGCGTCTGTGTTTCAGACTTTGTGTTAGTGCTCCTCTTCTTTTGCATCAGTCTCCGAGTTTTTCGTAATTATAAGTGATTGTAGTTAATAAATTTTCCCATTTTCACACTGCACCCGTCTGTAAATCATCCTTTTTTTATTTCAAGTATAACATTATTTTCGTCATGTCTTTATTCAAGAAAAAATATGTTACATAAGAACATTCCAGAATTGAAATGTACAGTCTCCTTCAATATAAACAGAAACTCTTCTTTGTGCTTCATTCGCGTTTTAGCAAGTTTTTAAGAGTTGTGGTTCGAACTAGATATGAAAAGCGAAGTTGAGGTCTCGTACTTTGTACTCTTTAACACATTGAGAGATAATGAAACTTGTGCCGACCGCACAGAGCAAAAGAGGCAGGATGGGTCGTTTCAGGTAATATTGATCTTGATAATATGTTTCATAGATCGGTGCTATTACCACCGCTCTTTGCGTAGGTAATATGCTCAGATTTTTTTTTCTAGGCATACTACCGACAAAACAATATTGATATGAATACATGGTCTGTTAAACTGTGCAAGTCTTGCATTGGTCTCATATCAGCAGCTACCATTGTTTTGTCCTTGCCTTTGCACAATACTACGGTAAAATTAAACAAAAGACAAATAACCAACCTCACACCCAAAGGAACCAGTATTAAACTTTGGTCTAAATCTACAATGTGATCGTCCATAAAAAGTTTCGACCGAGGAATATTATGTCCGGATACTCGCAAGTTATGTTGCAACGACTGGCGGATTTATAGAGAGGTTGGGGGTCGCGTTTGTAAATCTTTAGGGCAAGAAAAAAAAAGTGTGTGTGTGGGGGGGGGGGGGGGGCGTGTTTCTCAAGCATCTGATACGCGACCCCAACCCTCCAACCACCTTCTTTAGAAACACCTGCATCCGCCCGTGGTTGCAACATAAACGTTTTTCCCGTATTGGACATACTTTTTATCATATTTGATATTCAAGCAGCTTTTTATTTTCATGTGCGTAAAAAGCGTCATGGTATCAGTTTAAAAATAAATATTAAAACGGCTTATTGAAAATAATAAGTTTAGATATAACAGCAGATTACCTGGAAACATTAGACGCTTATTTCCACAGCGCGAGAAAGTGGCCGGCGGGGATTGATGTTATTGCGCAAACACACTTTTACAGGGGTGGGACGCTTCGCCATTTGCGCCATTTTGCACGAGACGCATTTGTCTGCCGCTATCCTGCGCCATGTTGCGGAAACTGCGCCAAAGCCAATACCTCGCGCCATTATACACGAAATCGCAAAACTTGCCAAAAAAAATTGTATTTTGTCTAGGTTTCGGTTTCTATCGACGCGATTGGCAACACTGAGCGCGTTTAGCTGGTCAGCCTTGCAATCCTTTGTCCTGTTTATGCTCGCCGCTATCACAAATCACGAAGCACGCTGAAACAACTCGGTAGTCGGATTCCCAGCGCTACATCACCTGCGACTGGATTGTTATTCTTCAACCATAAGCGTCAGATTGCCTGAAGCTCTGCGGCCCGGGATCCGGACGTAAGCCAGTTGAAAACAAATGAGCAAAACATTCCTTTGACTACTTCATCGTTAGAGTTGGAGTGGCATTCCTGCAGGTAAATCGTGATTTGATAGAACTGAAACGCGGTCCGATCCGAAACCTTGCCGGCCAGCAGCTCTCACGTGAGCGGTAGATCTGCTCGGCGTACTTTAACTGCTCCTGCTTATCACTTTGAATACGATAACTCCTTTAATCGTAGTCTGCTGCTTCGATATTGAGTTGCACAATGACGGATAAACTCAACATTGTTGCCCTGTTTATCCGCGCAACTGCACGTCCGTTGCTTACGCACGTCACATGGTTCGCACATATAATTACTATGTCGAGCACGTGTGCGGCTGTCGATAAGCAGTGCTGGTTTCCATTTTGAGTAGCTGAAAGCCACTTAGAAAATATCAAGAACATTATCTTCAGAAACATATGGTACTTGCTTTTCAGTTCTCTTTAAGGCTCACAAAGTTTCATGTGTTCGCATCTGTTACATTGTTGTCCCATCTGCATAGGTCCCCTGACCAGTCATGTTAATCTGTGCTGCTAAGCACAATTGAAATTGCTCCCATGCTTGCTTAAGACAGAGCTGAAGTGCACTGAAAACTGATCTAGGCTGCTCTAACCTGCTCCAGAATGTAGTTTTAGCTGTTCCCAACCTGCTCCATAACCACTGTTTCAACTGCTCCCGTGGCTGCTCCCAAGTACATTTCATGAGTTCCACACCTGTTTTATGAACGAGCAGCACTGCGCTCCGTGTATAGCTACTCGTTTCTACCTCTAACCTCGTCCTTTGCGCAGTTCATTTACTGCTACAGGAAAACGCCCTTTTGTGTTACCAGGAGTTGAGTCACGTGAATCACTGAACTGCGCCGAAAAGGGGAAATTTCAGTGCAGCCGACGTCACGTGCATGGTTAACCAGCCAGTAAGAATTTAGTACCGAACATTCCCACAGAATAGTTATAATGCTGTACCAGAGCGGCATCTTTCATCTCCTAGCACGTCATCTGCGTTGCCATTCTTGAGCCAGAGCGCTCGTTGTTATCAATCAAAACTTTAATTGCCCGAGAACCTCAAGAGTTTTAATGGTATATTCGGCTGATTGTTTCCCAGCGCTCCAATCCTCTGAATCGGATCTACGAGATCCGGAGCATCTCCAAATCCGAGATCGAGGCGTCTCCAAATCCGAAGCTAGAGGAACGGCGCTTCAGCCTAGAGCTCAAAACGTTTTCGAAGGGCCCGAGCGCCGACACGGAACCGCACACCGAAGGCAACCTCCGCAACCGCTCCACTGCCATGGCGCAAGCTACCGCCCGACACGAAGGGTCTAGCCACTACCATTAATCCATCCAGCGCCCCCGTCGCATGTCCGCGCGCCCACACGAAAAATGGCAGCCTTCAATGCGGACGCTCACTTCGCTGCGGTCCCCCATCAGGCGCCGGGCATCTCCTGTAGACACTGCGCAGCAGAGCGGAATCGGTGCGGCATCCAAACGCGGCGGCGTCCGACCTAAGCCTCTCAGCCGTATCGGATTCTTTCCCTTTCAACTCCATTAGCGGAAGTGGCTGGAGTCACGTGACCGGTCCTCTGGCACGCTTTCCCGCCGCTCCCACTTCGATGTTGAGCGCCTCACAGCTGCTACGAGCTGAGAGGACGACGCGATCGCACAATCTGAGAGTGCCCTGAAAAAACCAGTCGAACATACGCTAGAGCACCCGACTGCGACGGGCGAATCGGCATCGGTTTTTCAGAGCGCTCCAAGATGTTGAAAATCGACCAACCAAATATACCAACAGATTCTTGGAGATCTGCGAAAATACCTTTACCAAAGCTCCGGTGATGTGCCGTCATTGGGGCTTCTCGAATGCAGGTGCACTTTAATCAGGACGAAATATGAATACTTACCGTGCAAAGCTCCCGCTACTGTGCATCAGATTGCAAGAGCCTGGTGTGGCTTTAAGAGACTCGAGACGCTGCCCAGAAGCCCGTCGACACGTCGGAATTTCTTTATCATACCTCGATCTCCATGGGCGTCATTCCCCCCCCCCCTCCCCCCTCCTTTTCAGAAAAAAAGAAATTGATCAGCTTGAGCATGACGACAACCCTGATGACTGTAATACGACACATACACTAGGCAAAGCTGTGTTGTGAGATCCTTCCAGTGTATGTGTCGTTTCTACCCGCAGTCTCGAGGTTTTTGTCTTGATTAATATTCACCAGCTCGTCTGCGCCCTTATGTTCGAGTCTGACGATCACCATGCATCTTCCCAGTATTCGGCGTCAGGCATCGTAAACCGATGTACGATTTTGGCGACCGACCACATGAATCTAGACGGATTTGAAGGCCATTAAAGAAGACATGGCACTGGGAGTCAAAGAAATATTAATTGATGCCACAGTGCTCAGTCACGGCGCTCTCGAGATTGCCATAAACGCGGTCCTTTTTAATGCATATCTCATCTGCGAATTGTTTTGTTGTGCCATCGGACAGCTAGTTCTTAGGTAGAACACTAATGATAACAATGTGCAATCTGCTTCATGACGCAGACTAATCTGGTTTATATCAGATGCCATTAACCGTTCTACCATTAACTCAAAATAAACAGTCCAACGCGATAAGAAATAGTCCGGCGGCAGGATAGCTTTCCAATTCATAAGCCTAGAAAAGCACGAGCCAAATGCTTGAACATACAGAATTGAGCGGGCCAGAAGTTCTTTAGTTAATGTTAGTACACTAATTGCAATATCCGAGTCGCATTTTTTACTGACCTCCTTTCTCCAAATGAAGACCTATAAAAAGGGTAATGCTTAATTTGGATAGACAGATGTCGACACTAGCCAGAAATTACCTGAGAGCTCAGTAAGACTACAGAAGGTTTTTTCTAGCGCTTGAAGAGACAGCGTGGGATACCGTAGTATCGATGCACCAGATCAAATCTCTGACGTCACCCACTGCGGTGGCGCTGCTGTTGGTACTGCGCATGCGGAGACGCTTGCTCTCACACAAATACGGTTTCTGCGTACACACAGTGCCCATACCTGGTTTGGGCAAGCGCTGACTTGAGTGTGAACAGCGTGTTGCTTTATACGACATTGAACGCCAGCGATACGTCCGAGGATGCTGACGTGCATTTGACAAACGCTTCGGCATGATTAAGCGTTCAATTGATTTGCAGTTACTCCGAGGGCGCTACTTGTGAGAGCAGAGCAGAGCAAAAGTAACAGGATCTGAGATATAAAAAATGACCTGACAACTTTCGTATCGGTGTATAATTGGTATTTAATTTATCTAGCGGCCTTTTTTTTAATGACCGTAAAATTCATTCCAGGAAACATTGCCATGGAACATATCGGCGGAAACGTATCAGAAGGTATACCAGCAAATAAAGCAAATTAGACGTGAGTGTTTCGACCGCGTGGGATTAGTCTTTCTTTGTAATGCAACACTGGTTTGCTCTATAGATGATAACTTTTATATTACATATTATATACAACAAACGCTTCGTACCGCGCATGGTGCAGTAGCATTACACGATCGCACGTAGGCATGATGCTTATTACAAATAGACCTTTCCGGGAGTATGGGGTGCCCCCAGCGTCTTCTTTACGGATTGTGACGTTCAGATATAGGAAACGTAAATTTATTTAAGAAGCGAAGACGAAGTAGACGTTGATTTAACACTTTGTGATTTCAGAACACAGAGAAGGCGGAAGGAAAACAAAACAGAGTATACGATAACCTTCTTTTCCATTCGCTTAAATTTTGCCTGTGTTCCGAGCTCCTGACGATATGAAAGAATGAATCGTGCCGCTACCAGAATACACGAAGCGTTCGAGCCGGCACGAGTGCACATCCAAACTGCCAACAATTCCCCTCGTTGCAAGGTCTCCTTTGATTTTTCGGAAAGGTCTATTGAGATGTACAGCGGCAAAGATTGAAACGAGAATTCCTGGACTCTGTAGTGCGAGCATTCGCTCCACCTGCTCCAATCTCCGATGATGTCATACGAGAACCTCTAAAAGTCACATCATTACTGATCGAGCATTATTAGCCATGCCTCCCGCTATCTAACGATCCGTTAGCGTTTGCATACTAAAGGATAAATAGAAAGAATAAACAAGACGAAACGAAGACATGCTAGTGGTGTCGATTCGTGCGTGAAATTAACTGCTATTTGCAAAGTCGATTCTCGTATTGATTTAATTATTTAGCCAGTTACTTGGTTCGTGGCTAAAATAAGCTATAAAGCACGTAAAATATACCGTATAAAGACTCCTCGCAACGCAAACATGCACCCGCGACGATGACGCCTATGAAGGTTTCAGACTAATTGCTACCTTAGTCAAAATCGACTATTTTAAAGATTCTCCTTCAACAACCATCATCTCGTATTTGTGTGTTTTGAGGTATATAGAGAAAGGTCAAATGTCATGAGAAGTGCAATGTGAAACGTTCCGTATAGGTAGGAAAGTTGCCGCCTAATGCCTGAGGTCGTGAAAGACATGATGAAAAGTGGTAAAAAAAGAAATAGAAATGGCTTTCGTCCTGTGGATCTTAAACGTCCCCTTTGCTGGTCTATTGCCTTCGCACCGGGGTTTATTAACAAAAGAGCAGTTCATCCTGGCAAGAAAAACGCTTGTAAAGACAAAACAAAAATTAAGACTGTGAGACGGCGTTGTTTATAAGTCGCAACACGCTCAAAGTACACGGCTTCTGTTTGCCGCCAACACAGGAGGCTGTTTCTTGACACAAACGTTTTTGTCAATCGCGTACAACTTTTTATTAAAGCTGCAGCGTTTGCCCCCAGATGTTAGCGGCATAGTTTCAATGATATTTAATACGTTGTTTATTTATGCGTTGCAAAAACAAATGGAGGGTTCATTAATGCGTTAGCATTAGTACATACATGACAGCGAAAAGCTGACGCCGTCCGTCTGCGGACAAAACAGTGAAAAGAGAAGCTCGCCACGTAGAGAGGAGGAGAGTAGTGAAGGACAATGGGGGAGGTGACGTCACGGGGCGGAAGCCAATGCGCATGCGAGAAACCGGTGGACAGCGAAAGCAGCGTCAGGCAGCGGATGCCGCTGCTAAGAGGGCAAGGCGGGCGAACGAGATAAAGTGGAAGCAGCGCCTAGCTCGGCTGGTAGAAATGCGGAGCAAGAAGCGACAAACCGACGCGGGTCTGCGTGCTACAGAGGCTGGGGCAAAGCGGGCTCGGCGAGCCCACTTCGCCAGAAAAATATGAAGGACGTCCCATTAGTGGATCCTTAAGGCCCTATCACACTGAGGCAACACGATGGCGACAACAACACAACACGTTGTCCAACAGTCGGGCAACTTGTTGCTCGCTCCCCGCGTTGTCTGGAAAACCTTTCACATTCGCGGCAACGGCAGCACAACATGTACGACAACGAAAGTGTTGCCTCGGTATGACAGCTTTCGGCAACAAAAACAGCAGCAACTTGTGTTGGACAACGTGTGTTACCCTGATCACTGGCTGAGCGAATTTCGAGCCGGCAACACGACAGAACAGAGAGCTTTGATGGCTTAGCGAGTCCTCTATCAATAACGTCTTACTCAAATAAAGACTTGAAAAACTTTATTTAACAATAATTAAGGCTGGCGTGCAACTGAATTAATTTTCTAAATGTTTTTACGGCGTAATTACGGAAATCGATTGTCGAAATGGTCACAGCTACGGTAGTGAACGTCCAGACGGGTGTTGAAATTAGAACCGCCGAGAGACCAGCTCACGTAACTGCTAGTGAATTAAAGTGGCATGTCTACTCACTCGCTGATAAAATATAATAAAAATAATCCAGAAAAGGAAATATTAAAAAAATGTATGCATTGAAACGACCACTTTGACTATAATTGTTGATGCTTTGAACTTAGAAACAGCAGCTGCCAGACACCTGATTTGTTTAAAAGACACCCAGGACGTTTTGGGGAATTGAAGCGATCACATATCAGTCGATAGGCAAAAAGACAGCGTTGAAAAATATTAATTCCACCGATTGTTATGAAGGCCGATTGTGTCGGTGTCGCAGTTTTGAAGCACTGTCAGTTCATCTCAACACCTCGCTACAAAAGACGCTTTGGAGCACTGCCGGTGCTAACTCAATTTTACAGTTTACAGTAGAAATAAGAATTCCATGAAAGAAAGAACCGGACCGAAACACTTTATACGGTGGTGTAAATCCCGAACATATATCAGCGATCTCATTTTCCTCAGTTAGGGCTGTCTGCTTTGTCAGCGAACGAAAAACATTTTGATAAAATAAAGGGGGAAAAATATACCCCGTGTCAAGTTTTCTAATCACAGTCACTGTCTGATGTCGTACTGTGGTAATTTCCGGCCCTCCGAACGCACTAGCACTTTGTAGAGTCACATTTCCAGCGACGTCCGCGCCACACACGAACGAAGGTAAACAATCAAGATGGTGGTGTGATCCCCGTGTTGTCCCCGCTGTCAGCGTGGTGCGACAGGGTGGTCGGACAACAAATCGGCCAACACGGTTGGCGGGCGGCAGCAACATGTTGCCCGACTGTTGTCGCTTCCGCTATGTGACAGGGTCGCCGGCAACACTATTATCTCGTGTTGCCAGATGGAGTTGTCCAACTGCTTGCCTCAGTGACCTTAGTGAAAAAGGCACACACGTCCCCTTTTGGGAAACGCTAACACTGACCCCAAAACGAAGCCAAAGAGAAGCAGAAAAATATAGAGGAAGAAAAAGAGAAAGCCATATGAGAAATCCAAAACAGAAAAGTGATGGGGTACGCGCTAGCGTTTCCGAAAAGGGAACGTGTAAAGCGTTTCCCAATGGTCATGCTAACGCATTTCCTAAAGACGGGGTTACACTGCTTATATATCTTACAAAACACAGTCTGCAAACAGTTTCGAACGCAAGTCACCACGAGATCCGTGCTTCGAATGCTGCATGGCAATGAGTTCAAGGAGAAAACTTGGCACGCGGCATTCGAACCACGGATATTGCGGTGACTCGTGTTTGGAAACCGTCGTCTGTATGATGCATGACCAGTGTGACCCCGGCTAAAGGATCCAACAAATGAATCTTTCTTTAATTAGAAAGATCTTTTTGCTTTGTGAATCCGTCTGCACGTTTAATGTCCGTCTGCGACAATTAATTGAAACAAATACAGAACTATAATTATGAGAAAAGAAATTGTTTTTAGAAGGTTTGTAACATGACGTAAATGAAGTCATGCCTAAGTTCCAAACATTTAAAGATCAATATTCTCATTTATAATTCATCAATGGTGAGAATAATCACCGGTTTTTCCGCAACCTGCATTCCTTATCTGTGACATTAATTATGCAAACTCTGTGGAACTTTCTATGTATAAAATGTACGTGATTGCTTTTCCAGTTTGATTACTTACAAAATATATGTTTGTTAAATATGTTAATTACCATTAATTTTCTTGGCCACTTCCTCTCGTATCAACCACAGGTGTCCATAGCTAGGCAAATATGGCGGAATTTTGGTCTTATTCTTCCATTTTTTGCACACGTAGTCGTAGAAATCATCACATGGATCTGCAGAAGCGTTAATAGCATCACTAAGCTCTAAACCTGCAAAATAATTAAATACAATTATTATCCCAGAAATCTGATAAAAGTATTCGTTCACTAATCAAGTGCGCTCGTACCCAGTCTCATACAGTCAGCGGTCTTGCAGACATCGTCCTCTCCTGAAAGAAGGAAGCCCAACAGTTTTGCTTTTTATCAATTTTTTCCAGTGCCATTGGAAGGTAAAAAAAATGTGTTAAATAATGTACGTAACATGTTCCTGGGAACTTTGTTTTATCGCAATGCGAAACCACAAAACACCCACCATACTCAGTTTCACCACAAGTGCAAGCGAAACTGACGCTACGAGCACAAGTATGTTGTTACGAACCACTTTTCTCAGTTCGCAAGAGCGCCCGCATAGCACGCCCGCTCAAAGCATTTCACTCTCTCTTGAAGCTTCTTCATTCGCACTTATTGCGAAACAAAGTATAGTTTGGAAATTCATAAATATTTTTATGTTGGTTGATAAGCATTATCAAAGTTTAGTGTGTCACGAATGCCTCTACGTTGATTGCTTTGTTATGCACTAGGCAAAATAGTACCTTAATATTCCTGGTATAGTTTTACCTTCGCCTCAGTTTTGCGTGGCGTGTTCTCGATACTACTTCTGACGCATAAATTATTTCTGGTGCCCTCGTGGAAACACCAGTTTCCGACCTCACGACACCGAAAAAAGAGTGATAAAAAATAGTCATGCAAAACAACGACACCTCCGCGCATTTCTTGCATCTAAAGTAAGCGCTTGAGCTATTTATGTAAATGTTTAACACAGAACATGTTTACAGGATGGATGTCATGCAAAAAGCGCTACACTCAAGTGTAACAAAAGAGCCGCTACACCTAGGCAACATGAAGGCGAGGCATAAAAGCATAGAAAACATATAGAAGCATACTTATCTGTAATTATTGATACTTATTCATTACTGAGATTTACCAGGCAGCGCAGCGGAAATCGCACCTCGCACCGAGCGATCTCCAACCCTACATCTGTCCTTAGCAGTACTAGGAGGCAAACTGTAGCGTAAGAAGCTGAACTAAGTACAACTCAATGGAGCTTGCGGTAGGGGGCGATTGTTGGGAAGCGAAGCTGGCTTTCAAATGAAGCGTATCTCCACACGCGGTCTCATGACGTCAAGGGTCCTGAATAAATCTAAACTCCTAGTGATCATTATAATCGAAACACTTTGATTAAGCAAGAATAAAAGATAATAAACTTAAGTGATTGTCCAGCAAATAAACTTTAAAACCAGCCAAACTACCTCTATTACGGATTTGCTTTGCAGATTTTTGTATCCTTGGGGGCAGAAGTGCCACTTGAAATTGCAGACCACCAAAGCAACTGTGGCATCGTTGCAAATGCTTAAAATTCGAAAGGAAATGCAGACGTGTTGGAATTAGGGCTGGGCATCGATTACAATATTGGCCTCCAGGCATATTATCTAAAAAGTGAAAAAAAAACTATTGTGTTTCACTGTTCTTGCTATGCTATGAGTGGCGTACCTCATTTATCTTATTTGAAACTCTCCGTCCACCAAGTGGCAAAGGCAAATTGGGAATGGGGGTGGGGAGGGGTGAGGAAGGGGGGGGGGGAGGAGGGCGGGGGCATCTGGCATGCCTAAGCGTAGGATTAAAGATTAATTTCGGCTATCTTGTATCTTTTGCCATCCAATCGAACTCTCGGTTACACGGCGCCTCTTCGCAATAATCCTCCAAAAATAGAAGGTGCGGGCACTGGATTTCAATAAATATTTTTAAGTTAACTTTTGAACTTTATATTCGCTCTAAATTTCAGTCAAAGAAAAAGCTAAATTGCTTTATCCTAGAACAAAACCATGCTGCCTCATAAAATAATAACAGGCCTTTCCATATTTCTTTACGAAATTTTATACTCGGAACCCAACCCTTTAGCCAGGATAAAAGTAGTTGGGATTAAAGTATTATTAAGTTAGTCGGAATGTTAATCCGTCACTTGAGCAGCCGTAGTTCGAATGGCTATAGTGATATAAGTCTCTTTTTTTTTCTTGTTTAAACAGAGCGCGGAACTCGTCACAATGAGGTAGAAAATCTTTGAAGCAACCTGGACGTATGGAATTGGTTTTTATTTAGACACTAGGTCTAAAGTGACAAGGAAAAAAGCAGATTGATTCTATGGAACTTTAAGAGTCGTAGCAGAAGTTTCAGTAGGAAACTTAGCTTCTTCAGAGGCATTAAGAAACTGTCTTTTGTAGAAACATCGGCTGCCACTTTTAGGCGTTCATAAAGCCTCTAAATATTATTGTTCTTTTGTTTGCTTCCTGTAGTGGTATGTGAATAGGGTACACATCGCGACACTGTTAGCGCGAACACGACATCGGCGCATTTTCGCATTTTACTTTTAAGTAGTATTAGCGAGCACGAAATTTATCGCTTACATTATAGAACTAAATGAGCTCTTTCCGAAGCAATATTAACTTAGATGACATCCCTCTGGTTTTAAAGAGAAAAACTGGAAAAACCGGCGATCGCTTGTTCGCGCTAACAGTGTCGCGCTCTGTACACTTCTGCAAGACTGGGATAATCGCCAGGGGGCAGCGAACCTATCAGAGGACATTAGCTTCGAACTTAATATGACTCAAGATTAAATCTACAACTTTTATTTTAGGTTTCATGCACACCCGATGAATTTACAAATCACCAAGTACCAGCTCTCAGTCGCACTAATACGCCACGAAAGTTCAGAATGTACAATATACGTTGTTGTTGTCGTCATTTTTTTTACGAGGTAGAAATAAGAAGATAAAGAACATTCGTGATTTAGGCTGGCTTGCCCAAGACATTTTAGCCAGCATCATTTCTTATATTTGCTCGCACTTAATAAACACAGCAATCACAGCCGAAAGGTAGAGTTGCACAGGTTTTTGTGTTGAGAATGAGCACAAAGCTGTCATTTTAAACAGTGGCGAAATTAAAAAAGTACGACATTATTAGAAAATATAACATTTAGTTTGGCCAAAATATATTTTTACATCCTGGAGTCAGAAGCCACGTACATTGACTCCAAAGTGTAACCCTACGATGCGATTGCTTATCTTTGACGAATCTGGCGCAATTTTATCAGCTACGAATTCATCCGGCCAATTTTCAACTACAGTTTCACTTCCCAATCCCGTTTAGCCATTTCACCTTGCTCTGCGAATAACCGATTCGCGTGTTGGTATCGCTCATCATCGTTGTGGCTCCGTGGCCCAATGCTGAGTGTTTTGGATGCTGTACAATTTACACGGCCGAATTTCGAGCATCAAGTAGATTCATCGTGGCACGCTGTCATTCGAAAAGTTAATGAGGAACGTGCTTCGACGCTGAAATTAATTATTTTACTTGATAACGTTTCAATTTTCAATTTTGAATATAAATAATTTGCCTTGATGTTTACATGTCATACCTGGAATGTAAAGTTCATGTTTACATGAACTTTACATTCCAGGTATGACAATATTTGTAACGTTAAGCGTCTAATGAATGCCGGTGTAAGTTAACTATGGTCATATAATAAACAATAACAGTCCTATAATAACAGCCCTATAATAAAAGTTACAATCCCGGCTTCGTTTTCTTTTCTTTCTAACCTTCACGTCAACCCCACATCAAGACCTATCAGGCATGTGGCCAGGGAGGGGGTGGGGGCATCGGGGCCCGCCCCCTCCCCCCCTCCCCACCGAAACAAAATCCTGGCTACGTGCCTGAGACCTATCTATACAAACTGTCTGCCACCGTTTACCAAATATGGTTCTTCGACTAATCGCTTTCGTCAGAGCTTCATTTTCCGAAAAAAATTCCTCAAAAACTGACGCTATAGTCAAAATTATTGTTCATGACTGTTCAGAAAAAACAAAGGGTACACTAATTTGAGCTCCCGATTTTGTTAATGAGCCGGGCTTCTAGTTTACACAAAAATATTGTTTTTGTCTACAAAACACAAATATCTGGAACATCCAGAAAGATGTAATATATTGACATTTGCGATTTCTTGACCGTCATAAATAATTGGGCTAAAAGAAGTAATAATAACATTCGCATTTTTTGCAAACCTTCGTGATTGAACTCCTGATGGATTGTGAAATAACTTCACCGGTTACAAACATTAAATGGTCTACTTGTAAATTAATATGCAATACCTTTGGCTTCAGCAGTCGTGAAGTAGATTAGAGCTGACATGATGAATATCCGTGCTGTCGTCCAGAAATTCATGGTCCACCCTTTTTTCCGAACTGGTGTGGTGTCAAATGCCGAGTTTTCGGCGAAGAGCGTTCCTTCGTTTTCAGGGACTGTTTAGAAGTTAGAAAGAAATGCAGAAAAATCTGGAAACTTCTTAACATGCTTGAAACCTCTGCACAATTTTCAGCACGTGCATCGTTTAAAACATGAACGCACATTTTACCTGGTATATTCCCAAAGCGTAGTAACAGAACGATATTGACTTCGTCTTCAAAAGACCTTTTCTGAGTTCAACTCTTCTTTTCGCTTTTTTATACCAGAATTTCGAAGACTGATGCAATAGATTGCTTCTCGCCACCTGCAATTATATCCGGTTTCACGCTGTTAGGAAGACGTTGTAAAAGCTTAGGCCTCACCTTTTTGTTTTTTATTGCTTTTAATGTTGTGAATTGTTTATTTTTATTAAGTTTGTTTTAGTTGCGGTACTTCCGGCTGACATTCGACTAATGGTTACTTAATTATTTTTTTTTATTTGTCCACATTTTTTTTTTGCATTAAAAGAGGAATGGCACCAGGACTAGTGAAATTCTGCAGCTCAAACATGTCCCTGGAAGTCTATTAGAATTTGATATAGTGTTACGATTCACAATTTCCGCACCGCGTCGTTTGTGGATGAGCCGACGGAGCGTTGCCAGTGTAGCGACGACGTGGCTGAAAGAACAACGTCGTTTTCTAAGCGTCATTGTTGGCAGGGCTTGCGGATGTTTTCATGCGCACAATATGGAAATTTATCAAAAGAAACGCGAAAACTGAAAGATGAATATCTAAAAAGCATTTACCATCTTCGCAAATATTTAAATCTCTACGGCCTCTGATATTAACTTCCATCAATATTGCACTTCAAGCATGACCGATACATATGTTAATTAGAAGTTTAAGGAGCAAACTTCAATAATTTGTACGGTTTACCATGACGGTTATTCCGTCATCCGAGCCTGAGAAGTAGATGGCGAAGATGGCGCCTGTCCAACACTCACCTCATTTGTTTTTATAAAAAAAATTATATGAAAAATTAAACACCCTGATCATTTTTTTATTAGAACGCAACAAAAAACCTCGGTAGTAAGACTTCCCTTTTTTTAAATCTTTGTGTCCTTGGTAGTAGATATGGATATATTAGGACAACAAAAAGCAAGGAAAGCCCCAAAATCACAATAGGCGACTGTTTTTGTATTGATTTTTCCTTTTCATTATGAACCCAGTACCAAGCTTAAAGCGTTTTTTGCTGCTTTGGTAAGCGGAGGCACGGGCCCGTTCTTTAGCTACTTTACACTAGAAAAGGAAAAGTAAAATATTATTTATTTTAGTTACGCGGACAGTGCCGACGAAAGTCGCCAAACACCACTTTACCGAAAGAACTTGATTGGGGATTTTAACAAGCAGCCCTTTCTATCAAAATTATACGCTCTGTGAGACGTGGCGCAGTAATTTTAAATCTATTATATATATATAAATTATATATATATATATATTTATATATATATAGTGGCGAAGAGGGGAGAAGGTGATTATTGAATTTATTGCATTAAAGTTAGGGAAAGGGAAAGGGAAAGAGAGCTGGCGAAAAATTGGGCCAGGAGCGGGATTGAACCCGCAACCTTCGCCTGTCCGGGGCGACGCCTTGACGATTAGACCATCCCGGCCACTGGTTTCGGCGGACTCAATTTCTGACCAGCTCTCTGTGTACTATTAGTTTCGAATTCGCTTAACTGGGTAGACGACAACCGTTGTTGATTTAAGGCCCGCGTAGTTCCGAATTTCCCTTTCCTAACTTTAATGCAATAAATTCAATAATCACCTTCTCCCCTCTTCGTTCACAATATTACTACGGCTGCACTTGTTAATCTTCATTCATTCCCATATATATATATATATATATATATATATATATTCATTGTATGTCCTCGTTTTGGAGGGGAGGGAGGGGGGGAGGCATTGCATTATTTATTTTTCAAATCTCGCTGCGCATACAATCTGAGTGCGAAAGGCGTCCGTGCCGACTAGATTACTCTGCTAATGTGCAGTTCCGACTCGACTGCACAGCTCCGGTTCATACGCAGCGGAGGGATCGGTGGGGAAGGATGGGAGTTCCTCCGGCTCCAGCAGGTGGCCCAGTCAAGGTAGACGGTTGCCACCCCGATGCATTGACGTTCAGGGCTAGAACGTAGTGCCGCGGTCGCTCGGTATCGTGCCCGGTATAGCTTCCTGTCAACGTCGTCATTGTGTACTTTAAAAACGAAATCATCTACTTAAAAACCTAATTTAAAGAAACGATTAATTTTTTAAAATCTTGCAGAGTGCCATTTCCGGCATGTTGGAAAGCATTATTTTCCTTTTATTAATTGCTATGCTTCTTATGGAAGCCTCTCGGGGAGTACAGTAGTGCACGTACCATCAAAAAAATAGTTTACTTACTCCGAATTCTTTTTACGTCAAAATTGGTCGACCACCTCTCAGAAACCACTCTAATACGCCGTAAGCACGCGAAACACGATGTGCAGCAAATCGCACGGCGTGTGAAGATGGCCATTTCACCTTTAAAGAAAGCACGTGTTTTCTTCTTGTATTAACTAGTGACTTTTACGTCCAATATAGTGTTTTGAACTTTAATAGAACTTGTCGACCAGAACAATTGTGATCATGTCATTCATCGCCTGTTATTTTTCGCTTTTCTTTATGGCGAACGAAAAGGTTGAATTGGCTGAGCAGGTGTTACCCTAACCGCCGTACATCAGGCATGGCTGCTGGAAACGTGGGCACAGCACAAAATGCCAAACGTCATTCTCTGGTCAGAAGCAAACACCGTTCGTTCTAATGAATAAAATTATTCAAGACATGTTTTACCATAGAGCAAGGGTGCACAACTGAAAACTTAGGCAGGCCAAAATTACGTTTATTGAAAACTGTTCGGGCCGCACCTAGTGTGACGTGTTGCATATTTCGGTTGCGGTCAGGCTTCCGATACCAGGGGTCATCGCACTTGTTACCGTCTTTAGCACATCTCGCAATGTCATGTCCGTCATGGGCTACGTTTACATGAATGCGATTGTAGTGCATCGAATTAAGCAAGGACCAATCACACGCAGCCTGTCTTCCTACTTCTTTGTCTTCTACCCATCTGCAACCTATCAAAATAGTCAAATCTCGATTCGGTGCGTCACGGTCGCATCCATGTAAACGCAGCCATGGCAGATCGAAGGTGATTCTTGTTGCGAGTCATCAGTGCGAAGGTCTGTTCACAAACATACGTGCTCCCGAAAAGTGATTACAGTTTCAAGGCGTGGTCCACCAGGGTTCGTACTTGTTCTTGTCCAGGTTTTTGTTGAACTGATGCGGCTGAGATTCGCGATGCATCGTCTTCAGCGCTGGTGGACACTGGAGGTCGATGAGCTCCAGTTGCATCGTCGGATCGAAGTCCTCCGATCTGACGATGCAACCCCTAAGTTACCCCTAAGAATTCCGAAAGGAGGCGAGAGGATTGATAGCCCCGTGGTGAAAGAAAGAAGGGGATCTGTTGAGAGAGAGCGAGAAGATTTTGCATTCTGTTTACAGACATGTTGAAACAGAACCACACCATGGACAGGGATGGCTGCACGCGCTGTTTTATTGTTGTCAGCGGGATTAGTGGAGAGTAGTTACTTTGCCGAAGACTGAGAAAAGTAGGTCAGAGGGTTGCACTGCTGCTTGCCAAGCGGAACGGGCGCTTGGCGGATTGAATGGCATAGTAAGCAACTTTCTGCGCTGAGCTGGCCGCGGGCCGCTAAAAAGCGCGCGCGGGCCGCATGCGGTCCGCGGGCCGTATGTTGTGCACCCCTGCCGTAGAGTATCGGGAGTTGGTAAATTAACTAATCCTTAAAACCATGGCAAAATCGAATATATATTAAATGATATGTCGTTCTTTTCTGCCGATGTGAGTGACATGATATAAAAGAAACAAGAAACAAGCTTGTAAAACGATAGGCTACATTTAAAATGAACTAGCTACTTTATGGACGTACTCATCTTTTCTGTTTTTTTTTTCCTTCTCTGAAATTTATTTTAAAGACACGCGCGAAAGCCTCGTGAGGAAAGTTTCCCGATGTGGGAAACGTAGGTGTTAAGCTTTAAATAAATTGAGCTGCTGCTTCTCACTGAGGCTGCCTTCTAGTACCCTATTGGTGGAATTAGCACTATGAGGTTTAATTGTGATGGCCTTAGTTAAATAGTAGTCCGTCATGATCACAATTGCGTTTTAATGTTTTGCAACTGGCTAGTGAACATTAAAATATTGGCGAGTCTCGACAAGTCTAAGAAATCGACAGTAAAGGTAGGTATAAAACAGCTTCGACCGACGACGTATTTTTATAATTGCAGGCCAGATCACATACAAGGTATGGCAGAAAGGTAATGAGACTGGCAACACTGTGCAGGAACAAAAAACGTTCCTCCTTTGCCCGTCACATGGAGGTTAGGGTAACCCCTGCCGTAAACCCGGCATACGTTTTAAGGCGCTATTGCTGCAACCTGATTCTTGACAGCGTCTGAAGGTCCGTTCGCACACTTAAGTTGGCTTATGACCAAGTTTTTGTGTGTTTCTGTGTTTCTTACGACGAGAAAACACAAGGCATGTTTGCGCCATCTGTGGGGTGGCTCTGGAAATGCATTTTACTAGAGCGAAGATTTTGCACCATTTGCGAGATCATATTTACTTACTCTCTACGAGAAATGCTAGTTTGTAACATTCTAAGAAGTTATTTATTCCATAAAAAAATAATGGTACCAAAAAAAAATATGCGGAAATGTTAAGTGCTACCCGATTGATCGCACCAGTGCGTACTCTCGCCGTAAGAAATTTTAAGATGTTTTAAGGCTCACGGTTGTAAGCAGTCGCCAGTGTGTGAACTGGCCTTTAAGAGAAGTTGTGTTTTTAAGGTGAGTTACAAAAAGGGGTTGCCGACATTTCGGGAAAATTTAGGCCATCAAAGTTTGTGTGAAACTTGTGAATCTGCCACTGTGACTTATGCAAAGTGGCACAGATTTTAATTTTAACATACCTGTAGAGGTGGTCGCATTGTTGAGCTCCGCTGAGACGGCGTTTTGCTTAAATAAATTCTTTATACGTTCCGGTACGTGTTTAACCTATAGCTTTTCCACAAACTGTGAGGTTGTGTCTTTTCCACGGCCGGTCATTGCACGCAAGTCTTCCCCCTAACCCAAGGGCCGTTGAATCCAGACACACAAACCTACATAGCCAGCATAACTCCTAAGTGCACTTGTCAACGGTTAGGCCGTTTCATAAACTAGACGAAGTGCCGTGGACGCAGGTCTCGGGCGCAGGGCGCACCGGCGTGGACCGGGGATCAGGTTCCAGTGGTTGTGGGGGCTGGCTGCGGGGTCCCTAGCGCGCTAGAGGTGTACGCACAGACGTAGATGCAGCTTCGGGTGAAGCCCCTGAGTGGTCCATATTCTTAAGAATCCGGAGTGATCTTTCACTGCACTTGTGTTCGTGAGACCCAAGTTCTCCGTGTATCTATTGGTTTTAACGTACCTTATGCTCACACTCCGAGGGACGGTTTTCCCCGTGAGGCACGTCCTTGCGATGCTCGCTGGAATTATTGGAGTCAGTTGATTTTCTTCGACCATAAACAAACCAGAGCTTGTGTCTCAATGTTTGGGCTCTAGCCGTGGGACCTGCCCTTGGGAGCGGACCTTTTGGCCTCCTTGTTGTTTTGCCCGCCCGATTGGTTGAGAGTGTGTCGGGGCCGTACGCAATGGGATTCTAACTAGACCCTGGTTGGAAGGGACAGGTTTCGGAGAACTGTCATAACCCGTTCGAAAATATCATGTATGGCCCTGTTATATTTATACGTATATGGCCATATATGATAATATAAGGACGCAGATATGGCCAAATATCGCAATATACGGGAGCAGAAATAAACAGATATCGCCAAGTACGCGTGCAGATACGGCCATGTATCGCTGTATAAACGTTTAAATACTGCTCATATATATATATATATATATATATATATATATATATATAGCCCGTTCACGACATATATGGGTAAAAATATATCCCCTGATAATGACATATGGGCCCGTTCCGGTCATGCAAGCAAAAAGTCATATGTAGTCACCAAGACACTAGATGATTTATCTATATTGCATAAGTGTCATATAATTGGTTAACTATAGTTAACATCCTTATTATTTCAGATATTCGGACCAATTCATCAATTGCGGAATTTGAAGATTGGTAGACAAATGAAATTTGGTTGTATGTTTGACGTGTCACAATATCACGAAGTGCATATGATCAGAAAACGAGTTAATCATATAATATATTTTAGATCGGAGCTCTTATGCGCCCGTAGCGCGTTAAGTGGTGTCGGCGTCGCCGTCGGCATCGGTGTAACCGCCCCGCTAAATTTAGCGGAAAATTGAACTGGTGTTTAATTTTCGTCACTTTTCCCGCTAAATCTAGCAGTGAAACTAATTTTGTTCATGTTTCCCCACTAAATTTAGCGGGGAAACACGAACCGTTAGCTTACTGAAGATGAAAGATGCAACTTCGTCGTCGCGAATCCTTTTCCCTTCGAACGGCTGTGAAGTCGTTGCGCTCGGAAGGTTGCGATGCTGCGCGAACGGTTTTTGAAAGATGATGCATCTTTCAAAAGCCGTTCGCGCAGCATCGCAACCTTCCGTCTGCGAGCGTCGGCGATTCACCGTGTGTTGAAAGTCGGAAGATGTGCTGTCCGTGGTGTCTTTTATGTGTAACTCTTTCGTAAAAAAATTTGAAATTTAAAAACGCGAACCTAACAGTGTACATATAATTTTAAAATTATTGGTAAAAATATATTTTTCTTTATTTTTCTATTTACTTGTTGACATCGCGGGCAAAAAAAAATGTCGCGCTTAGTTTTTCCTTTAAAATTGTAATGTAATATTGAATATTGAAAAATTGTAATGTAATATTACAATTAAAATTGTAATACGGCGTAAAACATAGTATCTTCAAACTTGCATGGTTTAGGTCACCCTTGGGCTGGACAGCTTCTTTAAAAGTTCAAAAGCTGGACTTCGTAGAGCTGTCCTATTCACTCGGTATTAGAGAGTTTTAGTAGATCGTTCCGATGACTCCGATAACGACACCCGATACTTTGCCTCCGCCTTTGCGCTTACATATATAGTATCGTTATCAGGGGTATCGGAGGTATCGGAACGATCTACTAAAATCTCTAAGTTTAGTAGATCGTTCCGATGACTCCGATAACGATACCCGATACTCTGCCTCCGCCTTGCGCTTACATATATAGTATCGTTATCGGGGTATCGGAGGTATCGGAACGATCTACTAAAACTCTCTACAGTTTTAGTAGATCGTTCTGATGACCTGATAACGATACCCGATACTCTGCCTCCGCCTTTGCGCTTACATATATAGTATCGTTATCGGGGGTATCGGAGGTATCGGAACGATCTACTAAAACTCTCTATTGACAACAGGGTAGACGATATGCGTCTTTTAGGCCAATCCTGTCCTTGCTTAGGGTCACGTAACAACAGTCTAGAAGGTGGTGATAAGGCAGGCACGGCACCTGCCTGAAGCCCAAGGCCACATATAGCATTCACTGCACTATAAACCTTCGGGTACAAGTGACAAAACTTCTCGTTGTGGTCATTGTTGGGTGCCCCAGAAGATAAGCCTTTTGTGCGAGCTTTGCCGATCTGGCCTTTCCTTCTCTTCTTTTTCTCTTTCCCTAAGCTGAAAGCGTGGTAGAAGCTGTGCACTTGCCGAACCTATCAGCGGTAGACTTTTAATTGCTTGACTCCGCTCTAAGTGCCCGGGATATGGCTGGGTGGTGTGACGGATGAGGCATTAGCCGTTCGCAATCTCGGAATGCCTGCTGAGGACCTGGTTTGGCGTGCGGTGCGCCCTGCGTGACTGTTGCGGATTCTGCTTCTGTAGTAAATGGTATCTCGTTCGAAAAGACCTACCCGTCTATCGGCAACAAGCGATTTCTTCAAAAAAGCCCAAGAATTGTTCGTGATGCGTTTAGTGTTGGGTTCCACAAATGACAGCTTGTGCTACATCATGTTGAATCTTCACGGACACCTTCCTTCTCGTTTTTGTGTTTGGGTGGTTGTTCTGTCGTGCCCATGTCGACATATATCTCGGAATACACCTTTCAAGCCCGGTATCGTCAATTTAAGTGGGCTGCTACCTACTTCGCTACAATTGATCGTTTTCCTACAGGTACTCTTCAAGATTACCTCTAGAATTAGGCCGTGTCTATTTCCATGCAGCCGTGAGAATAATTTCCCCGACATTCTACCAGCAGTCACCTGCCATTGGCCGTCTGAAATCATGTCACAACTGCAGGTAGAATACTGCATTTTTCATTCTCCCTGCGTTTCGTGAAGAGGGTGGCATGTGTTCTACCAAGCCTTGCACGCACTTGGATGCTGCACCACGACAACGCCCCATGTCACACTGCCTTCTCCATCAATGCGTTTTGTCAGCATTCCTCTAAATCTCCGGCCCCCTCTTCGCCAGATATCAATCCCTGTTACTTTTTTTTATTCCCCAGGCACAAAAACTACATGAATTGATTTTGATAGAAAACTAGCTGAGACTGGATTTTCTTTCAGGGTTTCTTTCAAATATGTCTCCTAACTAGCTCGCCTGCGTACTTTCCCTCCATGAAATGACAACTTGTTTGTGCTCTGAATAACAACCAGGAGAGCGCAACCGACGAGCTCAAGCGCATTCGAGGTGAAGCCTTCAAGCACTGCTACGAACAGTTGAAACAACACCTCCGTCGATATGTAGCTGCCCAAGGGCACTAGCTTGATGGAGATAAACTTGGTCTATAAAAACGATGTAATTCGTGAATAAAAAATCAGGCTAATTATTTTTCTGTCACTCCTCGTAAGTTTGTGGTTTCACGGACATGCTCCATGAGGTTACAGTATGTTAGTGCCGTTCACAAAAGTAATCACATAAGTATATTTGTTGTAGTTCCATCGGTGTACCCAGCTGAAATATGAAACTACTTGACGGGAGTATATGCAAGTACGCATATAATAGATTGCTCCGGCATAAAGAAGCGAACAAAATCTTTGTTTTTCAACGGTGACATGCCGCTCTTTGTACTTAATTCTATCAATAATGCACCAACCGGATGTATTGGGTCATCGTTCATATCAGACTGTTGAACATACATATTGCCGCATGCTTAGCGGTAGCACAGTGGGCACAACGCCCGATGTCACGCAGAGGTCCCGGGCTCGAATCCTGGGACCGGCAGATGTTTTCATTACTCCTAAGACGATGCTTCTAAAAAATTCTAGACGGTCGTCGATAGTTTGAGTACACAATGTTCCAGAAAGAGACGGTTATAAGGAGCCCCGCGTGGCCCTATACAGTCAGTTATCGCTTGCGCTCGACCGATGTAGCGCCGACACTCGACGCCCCCGACGTGCTGTTATTTCCGTTTAATTTGGGCACAAGGTCGCCCCAGTTGACGCTTATTTAGTTCAGTTTTACTTCATCTCGTCACAATGTTTTTTTGTGACAATATATCCTTCGACTACGAGTAATTCCGTGGGAAGTTAGATTTGTAACTATCGCCAAGAACTAAGCCCAGCCATGCGCGTTTGTTGCGGGAGTGTATGGGGTTAACAAAAACAGATGGTGCTCATAGATGCGCATCATCTATTTTCGTTTCCACTCATTACAGGTGTACAGCAGATGCCCAAACACAAGGCAGCGTTGTAGTACTTTACCCTTTCAGCGGGAAGATCGGCTGAGAGCTTCTTTATATTTAGTCTTTAATATAGATCGTTCCAGAAGGCATTAACACGGAAGTCGTGGCTTCCGCAAAACCAATGTTTACTACGTCTGAGCGTAAACGGTCTTTGCTCTTATGTTTTATCCAACAGGTTAATGTCCGAAGACAACGATGTCCTTGAGAGACGAGTGGCATTGAGTTCAAAAATTAACAGAACCTTTATATTTCAACTCTGGTTAGTACGCTGCTAACATGCGCCACACTAAGTGATCGATCGAAAGGACATGAGATACGTGGCATTGCTGGGAGTTTAAACTGAAACCACCTAATACCCTGGTACGAGGTGTATATGTATAGCTTGCCAAAGGCGCACAAAACCAGGTGTCACAAGTTCGGGTGGAAAAGGTCCCATAACAAAAAGTTTGTAATTTGAATTTCGACCGCTGTCCAGGTGCGAGGGCAACACCTTGGCGATGAACTTCCTGAGAGGCGGTAGGAATTGAGATCGAGTCATGGCTGGAGTTACGAACACTATTTAATTGCAACAGAGTTCAAAAGTAAAAAAAAAAACAGAGCACAGCGGCGCACACATAGTCGCTTACAAAAAATAAAAATAAAAAAGATAATATTATGGAACATATCATGCAAGCGTTCCGCTCTTCGTAACCGCGACAAGAAAAACACAAAAGCTTCGAAAGCGTAACAAAAGGAACAGGAGCGAAATCAAAGTTGCCATACAGTTCGGAGGAGGAGGAGAGTCCAATCAGGGTCCCAAGATGTCGGTGGTGGTCCGGTCCCTTGCGCCGGCAGTCGGAGCCGAGTAGTCGTGGTGGCCTGGGTTCTTGCAGTGCGGAACAGCGCTCACTCACGAGCACACGCACATCGTCGAAGACTTACTCGGGGCCCACCACCCATCCCAACGAAGCCTTGCTCGGGGTTCGACCACCCACACCGCCGAAACCTTGCTCGGCGTTCCACCAGCGATACCGCCGAAGCCTTGCTTCGCGTGCCACCAACAACCCCACTGAAGCCTAGCTCCGTGTTCCACCAAAAACCACACCGCGCGCTGCTTCTAAGCATTTTTTTCTTCTTTTTTTCTTTTTTCTTTCGAGCTTTTGTTACCTTGGTGCTCGCGCACCCCACTCAAAACGGACACCAAGAAAAAAAAAAGAACAAATAGAAAAACCGTTGAATTTTACGACACCAGGCAAGTTCCGTGTTTGTTGTGTTTTCATTGCGTACGTATAGAGGTTAGAAATTGTCTACGATTATTAAAATGTCATCGTCGCCGGACTCACTTTTTAATTCTAAAATCGGAAGCAAGTAGTCTTTTTTGTTTACTTCAGATTATCAATGGATCGATCGTAATCTCATTGCTTGCATTCAAAGTAAAAGAATACACCAGGGAAAAGCCCAGTGTTAGCTTACCCAAATCTTTGGCCTTCGCGGAGCTGCCACGACCCAAATTGGTGCTATAATCTAGTTTATGAGTGGGCGAGGTTCCGCAGCGATCGGTATGCAATGGTGTGCGCACTGCTCAGAGCACGTGGAGCGACAGATCGCATGGCACAACTCAGCGATCCTGAGCCCACTCCCTATTCCGGTACTTTTTGATCTGGATATGATCATCGTCCCAGCAATTTTTGGTGTATTACTACCACATGATGTACCTTAAACACCCGATGCAGCGGTCATACTCCACTTGCTAAATGTCCCATCTAGAATGTGAGTCATCGTAAACATACAATGACCGGCTAGATTTACACTGCCAATATAACCTCTAATTCACAAAAAGTAAAGGTTGCTATTTTGACAACAGGATCGAAAGGAGTATGGCTCAAACCCTGGTTGGTCCTTTGGGCAAAGAGAAATTTTAGCGTCGCTCAGCTTTGTTTGCTTTACAACATAAAAGCATAATAGTTTTCTTCCTATTTTGGTTGGCACCGACTTGCAGTACTGCAAAGTATATTTCCGTACGCACCTGATTGCCTTAAACATTGGAATATTTCGTGTTTTCTAAATACTGCCCCCTAGTCAGAAATTAAAAAAGACGCTGACATCTAGGTGGATATTATTCGCAACTTTCAGCGATGATGGTACCAGGGTGTGAGAATCGCGCTCCTTAGCTCTCGGATGATCGCGCTTCCAAACGAAGCGTGCTTGCTTACCCCTTCCTGTCGATGAAATATCAAGTACGGCTCCTATGCGGCTCGTATCTAAAAAAAAAAAAGAATTAACCTACGCGTCGTAGACCCAGCCTAGTCTTGCCCTTCTACACTGTTAGCACGTCACCTGTATTTGGTGAATATTTGGGGTGAAAGACACCTTGTTTACACAAATTATCATGAATTTATACGTTGTGTAATGGATAATTCCTTGAAAAATTATACGAGGTTGTAAAACACATGTTTTGGTTCGGTCCTACACGCATAACTGTGTAGCCAACGTCGGAAACACGCATTGCCACCGACATGGCGACCGCCATGTTGAGTTTGATTCGGTCGATAGAGGTCTTAGATGAGACGAGACGCGGCGTCGATGGCTGGTTACTTCATGCATATCGGGTCTCAGCACTATGAGGCTTCTTCTTGCCGCTGTTATGATCGGCCACACAGACTGCATTGCAGCCAGTCAGCCAGCGGCGATCAGACGGCTGGATTCGGCTCCTGGCATTGCCGAACGTGTCGACTTTCGCGAGGGAGCATTCAGTCCGCTGTGCGACCACCCGTAGACGTGCTCCCCAGAGAAGGAAGGAACGGAAGTTAAGAAGAAAGGCAAAGGTCACGTTTTTCCTTGTTCAATTGGCGCAGAAGTAGCAACATCGCACTACTGACGAAGTGGTCGAAGGTTCAATCCCTGATAGGAGCGAAGTTTTTTTATTTATTTTTGTTTCGTTAATTTTTTTTTTTAATTTACTAAAACACAAATTACACAAACCCAGATAGATGGAGAGAGAAGAAAGTCCTTAGCAGACTTGTACACGTTACTGAAAAATAGTAAGGAATTACATTTACAATTGCTCAAGGCCCAATTGTAATTTATTACGGATACAATTGCCCTCACGCAAAAGTACGCTTGTACCGTTACCGCAAAAAGTAATCCGTTACTTTCGTGGCGTCACCTTTCAACATTATTGTCCTCAAGTAAGCAAAAGGAAGCGGGATTATTCAAGTTCTTATTGTTGCAACCTGTTCCATTTAGTGACCTTGAGTATTTTGAGCAACAACTGAGTCTCTAAAGCCTCGTCAGACACTGACGCGTTATTTCTTACTCAATATGTTGACTGCTACGCTGAACACCCTCTGATGGGAGTGCCATATTGTTCCTCACCCGAATGCTTCATGCTCTGCAATAGGCTGTTCAGCGAAGCAATGGAAGTACTGTTTACCGCGAGATAGAGCAGCAATACATGCGTGCAGGGTGAAGAGTTTCCTTGAGTCAGTGCAACGTCGTGCCGCCTACCACATTGTAAGACACCAGCTCGGGCAATCAACATCGCCCTACCAGGAGCTGCGCACCAGTGCGCTCCTCCGACTGGTCGGCTGGGACCAACTCCAACTGAGACGTCAAGTTGCGACAGCACGCCTCCTGACCACTCTGTGCCTACCGAACTCCACGCTCCCCTTTGCTTCCTCCTTGCGGCGTACTCGTTCCGGCGGCCTACAGCCCCTGTTAACCCGCACCCTCCGTCATTCCCACTCCTTCGGCCCCCGCGCGGTACGACTCTGGAGGTCCCTCCCCAGGCCGATCACCAACCCAGCACCAAACGACCAGACCTCCATTCGCACGTTCACCAAAAACGTCGCAAGCTACCTGCGGAACAATTGAGTGCAGTTAGTTAGTTAGTTAGAGTTTTGAGAGTAAGGAAGACAAAGGAAGTGTTGCTGAGCCGGAGGCTCGGTATGTCACCTTCAATTGAGTGCAAAAAAAATTGGTTTGCTTTTATGTTTATACAGCCTTGATGGGGAGATGCGCCTCAACGGGTAATCGGTCTCTTAGCTGTAGATGCGAAATTTAGCCAGTGCGGTACAACCGCTAACCTGGGGTTTTTAACGTGCATCACGCAGTAGTGATCACACGAACGCGTGCCGGTACGAAACTCATCCAGATCGAAACGGGCAGGGGCGGCGGGGAATCGAACCCAGGAGGTTCCCAGCGCAAGCTTTCGCTCCACGCTCCGAGCTGAGACGCGTTAGCCCACTCGGCCACTTCCTCCCCATCAATTGAGTGCAGGACTGATGTAACACTTATATACCCGGTGACTACTCCCCCCCCCCTCCCCTTTGTTTTGTATATCTAACTTCCTTCCCCTCTCTGCTTAAGAGGCACTGTAAACCATTTGGTATGGGCGTAACGCCTAATCACAGTGACCCAACTCTCCAGAGTTAAATAAAGAAACAAACAAACAAACAAACAAACAAGCCTTTTCCCCTTCGACTTTACATGGTGTAATATTGTTGTTGTTACTTTAGATCCTCGTCATTTTTCCCCTCCCCTCTTTGTTCTCTGTTTAGTTGTTGGAAGTGCCAAGACCAGACAAACAGCGCCGACGATGTCTAGGAAGAGCTGAGCGTCTCTCGCTGGGACCAACGATCCAACTCAGCTGGGACCAGCTCCAGCTGGGACCAGTTGCAGCTGGGCAATTGTTCCATAAACCAGTTGCAACTGGGACCAACTGGTCCCCGGTTGAAAACTTCGCTTGGCGAGGCTTGGCCCAACATCATCATGTTTAGCATTTACCTACGTCAGCTTCTTGCCCCGTCGTATTTTGTTCGAGAAAGCTCTCGTTCTCGACACGATCCTCACCAAGGCTAATATCTGATCCATCTGTAATGACTGATCGAAATCAGAGGGAGTTCCATGAAAGTTTTGCTGGATATTTAACCAGACTGGATTTTAAGCCGTACCCTTTCAGTGGTTGACGCACAATACGCATGATCAAACGGATCAGCTTCTGCTCGGACAGCATCATTAATTTTCTTCAGTGTAAACGGTTTAAAGAATCGAAAGATCGCAACCAGCTGCGCTTTAGCAGACAGCCTGGGTGCAGATTGCGGAAAATTTCGCCGTCTTCGTAACCATCTCTGCAGCGTTCGACGTTTATGTAGATAAACGTTGGTAGTGACTGCACTCTCGCATTCCCACCCATCACTCCGAACAGTTTCGGTTTGAGGTCGGCATACCCTTTTCTGCAACATAGATGGCGGCAGCATCAGTCTTCTGCACTCGGTGCATTTGGCAGAGTTCGTTAAAGTTCAGTTCACCGGTGCAACACTCTGCGGAGATTGCCGATGCATTCTGGGAAGAACTCGAACGGTGCCAGTGCGTGTAGAAGCAGAACTCGCTATCAGTCTGCTCCCGCTCATCTGCCGACTACACCGCCCGGAGCGAAGGCGCTGACGGGATTGCATTTTGGCGCACTCCCGGCCTTTCTCCGGTGCGGCGACTGCATGCGCGCGTGGGGTGTCGGCGCTGAAACGAACTCGGAGAGTGCGACTTGTGCAACTACTCGTGGAGTGCCGGCTGCAGAGCAGACCCGCTCCACGCTGCGAGTGGGCACGCGTGGGCACGGTGCCGTGGAGGCTCGACTCGCTATTAGAAAGTGCCTCTTATGAACGAAACAAAAGCATACTGCTGAGCAATGATCACGCGCCTCTCTGTGCCTTTGTCTTTACTACAGACATTTCTGAGATATATGGAGTATAATTAGAATTTCGAGCGCCTTTGGGATGATAGCATCAGTGTCACGAAACACTGTGACGTCATCGAGGCTGCACGCCATGCTCACGAAATCTCTTTCTATGTGGAAAGCATTTATGAAAATAAATATTCTTTGCATTTAAAAATATTTTTAAGGGCACACAAAGCATTTCAGGCATGCTGTGAATTAGAGTAGCTCGTCTTTATATTTACCCATATTCATTAATACACTTAATTTCGTTGTTAAAGTGCCAAAAATATTTATCTTGGAAAATGCGACGAAGCGATAGCATAAAAAACACAATCAATTTTGCACAGAAAACGCAAAAAAACAAACAAATGAATAAATACAGGCCGAGTTTGTACTAAGCGACGAAGGGATAGCACAAAATAACAATAAACTTTGCTAAAAAAACGCACAAATAAAAAAAATAAAGGCAGAGTTTGTACTAAAACAAAAGAAAGCGTCATTTCCAATCTCCCTTTCAAATCACGATTCCAGAGATACTAGTGTTTCTGAAGGCGGTTTTTTTCTACACCTGGTTTCCGAAACCGAAACCAAAAGTATTCAGAATTCAGAGTAGCACCAAAACCCTTTTGCACAAGAGCGGTCACTCAAAAAACAAAACAAAAAAACTCGCAGGTGCGTTTAAAAAAAGAAAAAAGAAAAGCCGTTGTCAATATGACGTGTAAAAGAAAAAGTAAAAACAAAAAAAAGAAAAGAGCACCAAAAGTTTTGTGTCCACCACTTGCTCCTTAGTTCCAGATGGTCTAGCATACGCATTGGGACGCGCCGTCGCCGCCGTCGTCTGCATTCATTTCTACGTTTAAACGAAATTCCTTTACGGGTGTTTTTTGTTTTTTTTACGGGTACTTTGTCAAGAGTAACAAACGATATCTGGGAGACGCTGATGGACGCTGCGTCTAGCCAACGACCGTAGGTTGTGCACGGCTGCCGGACCACCTTCGGGAAACGCTAACCGCTGGTAAGCAAGTGTTTCTCTTTGAAAGGGATAGGATAGCGTGTTGGTTGACCATATTTGAAGGGATATCCATCTAGCCTTCGTTGTAGATTCCAAATTTGAAGTGAGACGCATGCCGAAATGACATCGACGAGCTTAGAGCATCGCCGCCGGGCGTGTCACGTCCGAATAGATCAACGCAGGGTCTCCAAACCCCGGCCCGCGGGCCAAATCAACTGTTGGCCAAATCCGGCCCGCGGAGGTCTTACGACCGGCCCGTGACTGACCGTGGTCCTTCGAATGAAGCCCGTCCCGTCGCCCGCTTCCAGCAAGTCCGCTGTTACCGGCGCCCACAGTAAAGAAACGGCGCCGCGCACCAACCGCGCAAACTAAGACACCACGAAGAACGAGAAGAGACTGCCTTTTGTAACGCAGGTCCTCTCGCCATATTATTCATTGGACATGGAAATCACCAGCAACACTATTCTTAGTCCCCTGATTCATATCTGTGTAACGAATTGTATGCTGCAATTCCTTTCTGTTGCAGCATATATTTTATGACAGCATAATATATGACTATTGCATATTGTCAGCATCAGTTTTACCATTCTGATTAGTGTTGGGCAGTTTGTGAACATGCCAAAGTTCCTAGGCGCTTCGATTGATGAGTTTTATGTGTCCCAATAATTGTGTAATGCTATTCTTAGCTAAATTACATTTTGATATAAAGTTTATGTATTCATGATTGTCTTAGATTCTTTTTTCATGGCTACTCTAATCAATTTTGTATTTAAATGATTATATATAATATTAATTTGCTGTTCCCTTATTTGTATTTACTTATTTATTTCCCGGCCCTCGAGACCGCGACAGATCCCCGATCCGGCCCCTTAGCCAAAAAGTTTGGAGACCCCTGGTCTAGAGTACCGTCCGACGGCACTCTTGCAGAGCGTTCAAGTGCCGTCCGATGGTACTCCACTCACGCGTTTAAGTGCCGTCCGGAAGTCTCGTATAAAACGAGTTCTCAAAACGAGTTTTTAGAAGCGGAGTGTAGCTTAGTGGTCAGATGACTGTCTCATAATAGCCGCGTCCCACTAGAGCGACAGACAGCAACAAACGACAGCGACACACGACAACGAGCCATAAACGACACCGACAGGCAGCCTGTTTGTCGGAGTCCGCCGTCCCACCTGCGGGACGACGGGGGCAAGGAAACTCTGTTTCCTAGTGGGACTGGAGTTGTCAACAAAACACTCCAAAATACACAGACAAACAGAGTCTGGCGACGCGGTTTTCGTGTTTTGCTCTTTGGGCATAAAATGTGCCGACAAACACGGTGAAAGTGAAGACGATTACTTTATTTCTTGATTAAAGCTTCTGCTTCTCTTCATTTACCGTTGGCGACTTTCCGCAAACAGTCGTGACAATCGACACCAAACTCTTTCCGAACTAGAATACCCGAATCGTTCCTTTTTTGGGCTGTTCGAGGCATTCTAGGCTAGCGCCATGGAATTTCACGCCGATTTTGAGGACGTTTTAACTTCATATTCGAATGATCGAGGGCAGGCGTTTTTCAGTGGACAATACAGCATACCGATTATCACAGAACGTGATGACAAGTCTCTCGTCTGCCGGAATGGCTTGCCGCGGAACGTCGTGTCCTACTTTGTGGTGAGCGGTCTTACTCTGGTCAGTCCTTGCACATGGGTGTATCCATCCTGATGCAGGGGCGTAGACTTCAGCGTCTTGAAGCACCACCTCGCGCACCAAGTCTTCGCGAGCAAAACCAGCCACAGCAAATTCTCTTTTGCAACACGACCGCCCGGCGGCAGTCAGCAAGCCGCGCACACAACCACTACGTGCAATCGAGGGACCGGAACTGCAGGAACGACGAGTGCCCGCCAAGGGCTTCTCGTTCCGGGAGGAAGGGTGGGAAGGGAGGCAACAGAAGGAATAAGCGGGCGAGGAGAATAAGTTTGTCTCCGAGAGATGTTCCTCAGTGGGACTGCTTGCTGCGCTTCAAGTCCAACGACAGACAAGAACTCGTCTGTCGTCGATCGCTTGTCGGCGATTGTCGCGGGTGTTGGTCGTTGCAGTGGGACAGCATCGGCGACACAGAACTTTGTGGTGTCGTCAGACAAAAACCGGTGTTTGTCGCTCTAGTGGAACGAGGCTATAAGCAAGCGATCCCAGGTTTGATCCCCAGTGCGGGCTTACTTTTTTGTTTTTGTTTTCTCGAACATTTCATTTCGCTGACGCATTTGGCGATATTTACATTTATTTTCTTACGATTAACACGGGAAAAACAAGTGTTGTCGCCGAAATTTCGCTGAACGAAATGGTATGGGACTTCGCTTCTGGTGGTGCATGGGGTACAACGGGGCTTGGTTTGCCGGCTGGACGCCGCGAAGCGACGTGTACGACTGGGCCAAATGGGTCAATAGTTTTGTAATTAGCAGCCGCATACTGTCGTCGTGAAGCGGCATGAACGCAGGCGGGGGGGCGTGTTAACGAGCTCCCCAGTGATGCACGCGCCGTCCGACTCTCTTTCGTACGGCACTTGTAGGCGCGATTGGAGTGCCGTCGGACGGCACTGTAACACAGCCATAGATCAATTGTCGAGCCAGTCCATCCACTTCCAACTGGGACCGAAAGTTCCTAGGCACACAAAACGTGATTCCGTCAACATGTCAACACAACACCGACAACACGATCAGAGACTAAACAGAAGAAAACGACGAAACCACGAAATGGCTACCATTGGGACAGCTGCAGTGAGGGAAGTGTCGAAATAATAAAGCCACTATTTTGACTAGGGATGCCGCGAACCACCCTAGGTTTGAATTCGAAAGGTTTAAATATTTTCGACCGTACGGAGGTTCGATTCGAAAAATTCGCAACTTTCAAAAATTGTGGAGTTTTGAATTCCAAAAGTTCGAAGCTTTCACGGTTTCTAAAAGTTTAGTTCTATTATTTCGAATATTTTTTTACTTGAGGTTCAAGAAATTCGAAGATTTCGAACTTTTTAAACTTGAAATTCGAGAGATTCGAATGTTTCAAATTTCTTTATATATGAAATTCGAAAAATTTGAACGTTTCGAATTCTTATAGACATAAAGTTCGATAAATTCGAAGATTTTCTATTTTCTTTCGACATAAAGTTTGAAAACTTCGCAGGTTTCAATTCTATTCTAGGCTAAATTCGAAAAAAAAAAACACTTTGAAGGTTTAAAATTTTTTTCAAGTCCAAGTGCGCAAAGTTCGAAGTCCGGTTTTCATGTTCCGCCACAGTTTCAGTTTCAAATAACGTTTTCACGCCTCACTGGTTTTCACGAAATCAGGTTTAGAAAGGTTCGGGTGTGATATTTGGACTGCACGAAGTTGGTCAGGCAATTAAATAAGACGACGAGTGTCCCGGATGTGCTGGAATATTTGCCAGTGCAGAGTGACGTGTGACCATAAATCAGTAATTGTGACCGCCAGCCCGGGGGGGGTCATTAACGTGCATCACGAAGTAGTGATCACACGAACGCACTGTTTAACAATACTCATCCAGTTCGAAACGGCCAGGTTCAGGCAGGTGGTTGGGGCTCAGAAAAACCTTGAAGCAATCTGGCAAACTGCCTCCCTACCCCCTTGCACGCTGGTAGTAATCCGATCGAACACCGCCCGAGTGACACTGGCATATAGTAAGTTTAGTTTGTACATTATGCAAAATCCTCAGACTGGGAATGAAATTTGAAAAAAAAAGTGTACGAAGACAGAAAAAAGGGGACAGGACAATGCCTCAAACTCAGCTCTGGGAGTGAAATTTGAAAGAAAAAGTGTAAGACAGAAAAAAGGGGACAGGACAACGTCTCAAACTCGGCTCAGGACATCATCTCAAACTCAACTCAACTGAAAACTCAGCTCAGGACAACGTCTCAACTCAGCTGAGTTTGAGCCGTTGTTCTGTCCTCTTTTTTCTTTCTTCTTACACTATTTCTTGCGAATTTCATTCCCAGTCTTGGGATTTTGCATCAAGATCAACATACACCAGCTCGCCTGCACTTTGACATTTTTTTAGTTCGTAATTGCTTTGGAGGTTTATTTTCCGGGACGGAAGAAACGCCGAGCAAAAAGCACAGAAGCTGACACAACTTGAGGTAGAGGAGCGTTCTACCATACCAGTGGCGTCGGAAGAGGAAAAACGGGGGGGAAGGGGGGGGGGCTCCAGTCTCCCCCCACCCCCAGATATTTCAGACTGTTAAGGAAAACAATACGGGGAAAGAGGGCATGGTCGAGCTTATTTTAATCTGAAATTATTTATGCATATGTATAGCTACTGTCGCTCTGCTCTTCACTGCATACAAGATCGCATAGATGGTCATTGTTAGAATCTCGTTGTCAGAAGGCACTACTCGTCACATGCTCGGTGGTTCGGAAGTTCAAAGCTATGTCTTTTTGACCTAAACAGTGTAATACACGTTCCTCAAAAAAAGGAACGAAAGCTCGTTCCTCGTTCCTTCTGGTTTTAGGAACGCGTTCCCGTTACAAGTTCCATCTGTGAAAAAGGAACTGGTTCCCGTTACAGTTAAAAAAATGGAACGTATTGTTACATATACGTTACATTTGTATTTTGCTGATTACCATATTTGGTTAGATCAAGCAAAGTTTTCTTTTTTTATCTATCCCATCAAATGGGAACATATGAATTTGTATGTCGTGATGGAAGAGCACCAGGAGAAGAAAACAAGCGGAATCAAGGTTTTATTTGTTAATAAATTCAAGTTGAAAAATCTCAGCTTTTAACCAAGAACCTCACACGTTTCAATCTAACAAAGACCCTTGTTCGAACTTTACAACAGTTGCTCCTCGATGTTGCTGTCCGCAAGGCGAACAAGTGAAGGAGAGGGTATGCTTATGGAAGGTCAGTCTTGAAAACTACAAGTAGTTCTTTGTGAAGGTTTGATTCGTTGTTTAGTTTGAAGGTGGGGGACAAGGGGAGAAGGAATAAAGGTTAATTTTTGTTTATCGTTTAAGTGACCAATGTTCGGGATGCAAGTGTGCGTTCGATGTCTGGTACCCTACTGAAAAAAACCATTCGGCACCTGTATGAAAGTAAACGGGTTCATACCGGTAACAGTTCAGCCATACCGATCGCCTGTTTGTCAAAGGGGCCGGCCGTACGGCTCAAATGGGTCACCCGTATCAGCCATACGGTCGCCCGTTTGGGCAAATGGGTCACTCGTCTGGGCAAATGGGCGACTCGTTTGGT
Organism: Ixodes ricinus; assembly: GCA_037355805.1. Lineage (NCBI taxonomy): Eukaryota > Metazoa > Arthropoda > Arachnida > Ixodida > Ixodidae > Ixodes > Ixodes ricinus. The sequence goes on along the minus strand of JAZHYW010011464.1, from coordinate 16,036 downwards.
CAAATGGGGGCAAACCTTTCGCACGTTTGTTCATATGGGCGCCGGTTTAATCATACGGCTCCCCGGAGCCCGTTTGATACTGAACGGCACGGGCACGCCTGTTTCAGCCGAGGCAGCCTGTTTCCGAACGGCTGGGAAAGCCGGTTCATCGTTATCAAATCGTCCGCGTAAAAAACGCAAGTAATTTTATTTATATTTCAATTGTGCTGATGTTCGCTTGTACTGCAACCGCAATGAACGCGACGTACGCGGCTCGCGAAATGCGCGCCGCGTCGCGTTCGCGAGCCGATATTCAGAACTTCTAAAATTTGGCGTTCTTTGTTGCCTCAATCTACTTATTCAGCTCGAATCTCTTCGTAGAAGACGCGACCGCGTGAAAGAATATACTTCTAGACTCCCTTTCACATCAAGTCAAGACGCAGCGAAGGCAGCGCGCGTATACGTGGCTACAAAAACATCGAACATTGCGAGAGGACGCGCGCCCCGTTGTAGCAGTCAAACTATGAGCTCGCGCCGAGTGCTTCTTCGCTCGGGGGCAAGCCGAGCGTCTGTCGGTGCCAACTCCAGTGTTCGCGAGCGTGCGCATATGGCGCGCGATTAGCCTGCTTTCAGACGCTGCAAACGCGTCGTGCTGGGCCGTGAATGTATAAACACTGGAATGGTGCGAGCTCGTTTTTGTGAACTTCATCGTTTGCTCCTCACCCGTTCCACGAGGCAGCTGTTATATGCGAAGTGGAACCCACATGTTATCTCTTGGATTTGTGGGCTGAATGCTGAGAAATTGTTTCAATTTTAATGCAATAGGGATTGATGCACATATCTTATACTTCACGGAATTCAAGCGAAGAAACTCTAGTCTTTCACCAATTCTCAAAAAATTGATGTTAGATAAGTGAGCTCATTTGTTTTGTGCAGCGGCGTAGACTTTCCATTTTCCCGGGTGGTGGTGGGGGTGTGCTGCATGCGCGTTACCTTTTCGCCAGAACTGGAGATTGAAGGTAACGAAAGCACGCTAGGATTCCATTTCCAATGTATCTTAATTGTCAATAAAGGCAATGTGGGTGTTATTTTGTTTGCATGCCACCACTAGAAGCTCGTTACATGGCACGTAAACAGCGTCTCGGTAAAGATCATGGCCCAGGCCTGGGGAAGGCTCTGCCCCCCCCCCCCCCAGATCTCACAGGGGGGCACGAGCCCCGATGCCCCCCCGAAGTCCACGCCTATAGTTATGTGAATGATTTATCAGAATATTAAACAACTCATTGGACAAGAGAAATGCACAAAAGAAACGAAGGTTGAGAGTGTGTGAGTTTAATATTAAGATATACTGGGTTGCAAACACGACAAAACAAACGCACAAGGTTTATGTTTAATATGTAAAGGGAATCTAAACATATATATACATTATATATATACAACAATATATACATACAACAAACATATATATACAACATATATATACAAAATTTACTCAGCACATTTCAATTCTTCACGACACTCATAGGCCACGTGTTTGAAGTATCCCAGTAAATATAATAACCACGAATGAGTGGTTCACAGAACAAAAACAAATATAGACAATACAAGACAAGCTATTGAGCAGCCTTGTCAATGGAAACATCAGTGCATGCTTCTCAAGACACACATTAACTCCACGAGTTACAACCACTCACGACACACTCTCCTTTAAGCAGCCTAGTCAACAAGATATCAACAAAGCATTCTGACCTTTTTGTTAACTATCCGAGATTTGAAACTTCAGAGAACGTTCCTCATGATCTCGGAGCCTATGCTCTCACAGAGCTGTCACACGTGTAGCGATGTCAGTGCGGTGGAAATCAGTTCATCGAACGACGTCTCACCAACAGTTTAGATTAGCATTCATGTGTAATAAGCTGCATGAGACTTTCGCCGCAAAGCGCCGTGTATGGGTCGGTCAGGTGGGTTAACATGTTTGTAATGAGCTGCCGCATGCTGTCGCTGCAAAGCCGCGTAACTCAGGCAGGGGGTGGGTTAACGTGCACCCCAGTAATACACGCGTGACGAAATGTCCATACAACACGCAATTTGCGTAACAAGTGTGGAAGAAACGATCATGTCGATAAAACATCTGTCGATGAAGCGTGTATTCATGAAAAGTTATCTACAAAACATAATTCCACGAAACAATTTCCACTAAATGATAAGCACCCATGTCAATGTAGCTAAAGGTTGCATCAGTTTGTGATCAGCACACTGATTCAGTGGCGTCACAAGGGGGGACCGCTCCGGGTGCAGGGCTCGGGGGGTGTTGCGGCGGGCCACGAAAGTGGGGGGAGTCGCAATGGGCCACGTGAGAGTGCGGTGGGGGGGGGGGGTCACAGCGGGTTACCGCCCCGGGTGCCGCTGACCCTCATGACGCCACTGCACTGATTACAAGCTTTCTACGCCTACTCAGTCACGTTCAATAAAATTTGGAATGTTGCAGATATAGGCGGTGTCCTCGTGAACAAAGTTGATGAAAAGACATCCACTCAGAATGTCTTCAATATTGACGGCGATGAAGGTTCTCTGCTTTGAAATAAAGCACTCTTTGATGTGGTCAGGGAACCTAACATCACCATCAATCATGACAACTTTCTTGCACAACAACACGCATTGTGTGCAGTCTGAAAGAACTTGAAAAATCCTTACAATTTTACAGTACTCCCCACTCTTTGTGATTATCATACTCGAATCCCTTTTCTTTGTGCGTGTGTACTGCTGACTGTGGTACACATGCTTGTCGAGAATGAAGCGCTTGTACTCCACGACACTGTAAGGCAAGTGGATGCCAACCTCGTCTAGTGCTGCTTGCTCTTCGAACGTTAGATGTGCCACCGGCTTTGGAGTGCCTAGCATTGAAGCCCCGTTGAACTCGTAGCACTTCTCAACTCTCTTATAGCCTAGCATGTCTTCACATGTCTGTCTCGTGGTGGTTGAAAGTGGAATGTGGTTCAAGAGTTGCTGCAACTCCTGGAGTAGGACCACCCTCTCGACAATCTGGAGTGGCACACCCTTTGCCGATGTCACCGACTTGACAATCTCCCCATTGCCTCCCTCAAACACAAAAGCGGAGTGTGCCCACAGGGGTCCCAGCTGCTCGGCTGCTTTCGGCAGATGAAGGAGCTGGTGGACGTTGAACGTCATGCAGGCGCCCTTCTTGTACAGGGGCTCCACCCGTCCAACGAACTTGCGCAGGAGGCCACCTGTGAACAAGTCAGAGATTGTGAACGAACAATGAGATACCACACAGCTTCTTCTGATATAGCGTTTCATGAAGCAACTACATTGAACTAATTAGCTGTAGACAATGTGATAAGGCTGGTGGCCTGGTTACTGTTCGACATTCTAAAACCTGAGACAAAGTTGTTTGTTCTTTTCTACCTTTGTCTTGCATCTTATAATGTCTAATTAGTTTCCTCTATCAAATGTGATGCCCCTGTATTGCAGCAGGGTTTGAAGTCTGGATGGGCACAGGCAGGTCTGGCCTGCACAACAGTTATCTAAAAGAAAGCCCAAGTTTTTTTTTTTTTTAAAAGAAGTGATGCCACATTAGCTTTGTCTAATGCCCACCAACATGCATGCCTTCTATACATGTGCAAATGTTTTCACCATGCCTCACCGGCAGACAAGTAATTCTGACGGGTTGTGAGGGAAGGTACAGTGCACCTCAAACTTAGCGCTGCCACGGCATTTTCCGGTTCCGACAGTCCCTGCAGTGGCTGATTGAATTATCTGAAAAATATTTGGGTTCCTGATTTCTATCCCATCTTGAGAAGGCATCTAAACTTTCTGGTGACATTTTTAACAGTAAGTAGCCGACACAAGCTTTGTGTTTGGGAACCCTGTGGCAGCAGCGTTGTTATGACTTGTCCCCATCTCCCTGTGTTTGTGAGTGCGTGGGGCGCTCGTTGAACCATTTTCCCAGTCGTTAGCGCCACTTCGGCGGACAGATTAGCCCAGGCTTAGCCAAACACTCGGGGCCTGGCCAGCCTGGCTGGCGTTAGTCGCTTCAGGGGAAGCACCGCTCAAGGACTCCTCTCCCTCACGTGTCAACCTTTCTGACCTCTAGCTGCGGCTGGCGCCGAGGTGGCGGAATGCGACCATCTGTGTTTCGGACTTTCCTGGTGCTTATCCGTCATGGTGGCGGGAGTGGGGTTAAACGGCGCCGGCTGTCATCTCGGAAACAATCCAGGGATCGTCCAGCAGCCAATTTGCACACCTTGGAACTGTTTCCCACCCCATTAAAGGATTCGAGTGTGGGGGATAATCGTCGTCTTCCCATTCCCAAATGTTAAGCTCCCCTTTGGGGAGAGCTCCGCTGGTCTGATTGCCGTCGGTCGCTTCAGGAAAAGCTCAGCCCACGGGATCCTCCTCCCCCTCAGGTGTCCACAAAAACCCCGACCATTCGAGGACGGGGTTTTGTAGCACAGGGTGAGGAAAGTATTTATTTCTACATACAAAGTTTAAGAACATGTAAGTGTTTTTTTTTTTTTTGGGGGGGGGGGGTGGTGTTTTATTCACGTGAACTAATCTTGACACAATTTTACTGCAAGCTTCCACCATACCATTACACCTGTGTGCTAAGTTCAGTCGAAATATAATGACAAAAGAGCCAACAAAACATAGTAAACTCCCTCTAGAAAAAAACAATCAATGGATATACTTTTATCATTTTTATTTTACAGTGAAAGAAGCGTGATTGGAGTTCGCTTTGATATTACTCATACATCAGGCACGAAGCCAGGGGGTGGGGGGCATGGGGTTCGGCCCCCCCCCCCCTCAGAAATCTTCCATTTTGCTGGGACCTCCTCTCCCCCTCCCCCTAATACAGCATTTTGTCATAGCGCCCTCCCCCCCCCTGAAACAAAATCCTGGCTACGTGCCTGTCATACATGTAGAATCTTCATTAAATTTTTGTTTGCGCCTTTTGAGGTTGTGTGCAGACATATAAAAATGATTTGACGTCCCAGTTGTGAAGACGCAGGTTCAGCGTATAAAGGTCGGGTACGTTGTTTTAGCGTAGTTAAGAACTGTAACTGCCGTCGTTAAAAACATTTCTGGCTTTACATGTTACATTTCTTATGCCCCCTTTTTCTTTCTTTTTCTTTGGTTTTTATCTACAGTGGTTTGAAATGAAATGGATAAATTTCAAACCGAAAGTACTTGAAGTGTTGCTGCACTAGCCAACAGAAGCCCTCTACATCCAACACAAATCTGTATCCGACTTGCATCCGCCTCGCCGGTTTTGCGCGTCGACCGCCATTGTTGTTTTTGCGTGTTCCGTATTTTCTTCTGTTTTCGACGCTATGCTAGCATACGTACATTATGAGGATGGTGCGAAAGCCATTGTTGATGTCAGCCTGATTAAGAAGTTTTATCCTAAGAATGAGGATGACTTCGACGACACTTCCAAATTGACTTATTGGCGGTCCACGGCAGGGAAGGACGAGGGTTACTACAAAGCCAAAGTGAAGCTGCTTGGTGGTAAGTGTTCTGGGTGCGTTTTATTCTTTGTAGCACCGTAAAGTTTCTTTTCCAACACCCTTGACATAGGCTGAACTCCAATGTGCCTGCTGCACCGTCGAGTTTTAAAGTAATTGTGTTGTATGTTTACACAGCCGGAAGCTATGGTGATCGGTGGCCGAGTGGTCTAGCCCACATCAGCTCGGAGCGCGTGGAACGAAAGCTTGCGCTGCAGAACCCCGGGGTTCGAACGGGCAGGGGTGGGGTTCAAACCCCGCACCTGCCCGTTTTGATCTGGATGAGCATCGTACCGGCGTGCGGGTCGTGTATCGCAACTGCGTGGTGCCCGTTAAAGGCCCCAGGCTAGCAGTTGCACTGCACTGGCTAAGTTTCTCATCTACAGCGGAGAGACCTGCATCTCTGAAAGGCTGACAAACATCGCTCTGTATAAACATTCCCACACAGCAATTTTTTAGTGTGTAAACGACCTACAGGGCTTGCAGATGAAAGTGCTGACGCTCTCGGAGCAAGGATTATGGTGCGCTGGACAAAATCACCCGCCGTACGGAATAAACTGTTTGTTACTTAAGTCCTATTTTACTTGTTGCATCATATGGAACTTTTAGAACCTAGTGCACAGTGCTGCATGCCGTGGAGACGCGTTGCTTGCAGGTAGCTGTTTAAATTACTCATTTCGTGATTTTATAAGCATAGGACGACTGAAGTGCTCGTTAGGATGTATTTAATAATCATAATAATTTTTATTTCGTCTGGGAAGGGTTGGGATGTGCAAGTAAAACCAGAAGTCTCCTAGTAGACCCCAACGCTCCTGTTATGTGTAATTATCTTGCAGCCTGAATTATTAGGTGATGGAAGAAAATGCACTATTCATTTGCTCAGCTGTTTTTATTGTCTTGAGGTTTCATCTGGCACCTGCCACCAAGGGCAAGCATTATACTTTGTTTCAGCTTCCGTCCGAACGCAGCCAAAGCTACGTGTGGCCAGAGTCAATCGCACGCCGGCAATAGGTCACGCGATCTCGCCTGCACTTTTGTATCGCTCCATTGCGCCGCTGGTCGTCCGCGCCGCCCGCGCTCGCTGAGTATTTCGTCTGCAACGGGTGTATCAACGTTATCGTTTGCTACAAGTGCCCTTTCACGTTCTGAAATTTAGTCGGGGGATGTCAGTACGTAGGCTGGCCGCTGGCGTCTGTGTCCGAGCTTTCCACCTGTTCGGCATTTCGGCATAGTTTTGAGATGCAAGTACACATTGCAAGGTGCCCGATGACCCGGCCGGTCATGTTTCCTTGTATTGTCTGGATATTCCAGGGCTCGAGGCGCAGTCCTTTCCACCTGCTTCTCGGCGTTCAGTGTGATTGGCAGGTAAAGGGGTGCCCTGATTTCGCCGCATATCAGTGAATTGTAGTGGCCTGGACGCTTTTCTTGTTTACAACGCATTCGCGGTACGACGCGGCCAGAGTCTCCTACCGAATTTGAAAGTAGACATTCATCATGACCTTTCGTGCCTGACGCCCAGACGTGCCTTTGGGAAAGAACATTTTGAAGCGACTCGGTGAGGAAAGCAGCGAAGCACATGATTCGGCCATTACGGGAACGAAATCACGCAGAAAAACCGAGCGCTACAGCCATGTTGCCAGCGGATGTATGTGTTTGCAACAAACCACATGCATTTACATATATTAATGAAAACATAAACTTTAGATATTTAATTCCTTTCGTTGCAAATCATGCAAATCATTCTCTGCAGTACACATCTGGAATGTTGTGCAATGTTTACGCACAAAATAGTTATTAAAAAAATTATTTTCCGGATTACTTTGTGGTGCGTAGGAATGCTCTTCTCGAAGTTGCGAACCGTCCCTCACTCCGATGGGTGGAAAACGCATCAATCTCGCCGTGCCCTTTTATTTCGATATGGCGTAAAATGTGCGTCAAATATCAACAGGTAAAGTGACAAACTTTTGGCACACAAACGACTTCAATCATGCTGTGAATTAAAGTCGCCCATCTTTATATTTAATAACGTGCAAAATATCAATGTTTAAAAATACCGCATCATTTGCACAAAAAAAAAAAAAAAAAAGAAAGAGCGATTTGGTTCCAAAACGAGAGACAGCATTATCTCCAATCTACCTTTCAAATTTAAGTTGCGATGATTTTGGTGGTTTTAGGTATTATTTGCATCTGATAAATCAATTATATTTTTTTTCGGGTATGAAACACAAAACAAAAACATGGAGCATGGAGGCAGGTGGCGCTAGCTAACGCTGAAGTCCCTCCGTTCATTTCTTGTTTTTCATGAATCACGAGCGCCCTTGGTTTTGCGCTCGGAGTCGTGGGTCGTTGTCAATTGTGACTCCGACGTTCGCGCTCATTTCTTTACCTTTTAACAACCTCAATATGGGTGTTTCTTACTAGTACTTTGTTCAAGAGTATCAAACGGCATCTGGGAGACGCCGCGTCTAGTCATTGTCCGTTGGCTGGCGAGAGTGCACGGAAACTTCAAACGTCTGATTAACACAACTCCTTTTTTCTTCAAAGCGAAGTGTTCCACTGTTTCCGTGGGCTTACTAAGCTATGCTTGAAACGAAAGCCCCTTACCCTGGCATATAGTGAGCGCTCGTTTTGGATTCGAATTCGTCTTCGTGGTTGACCGAAGGCACCACGATTGTATCGCATCGCCTACCTTCCGTGCTCGTAACGGCTTTTGCAACAGCACCGCATTCCTCAGATATCCAGGCAACTTTCTATTGCAAAGTGCCACTGGCTCAATCACTTTCATGACTGCCACAACATCGCCAACACAAATATGGAAACTGAAATGTTGCGAGTAACTTTAGAATTAAACCCCTCCAAAAAAGGCTGCGCAGAGAACTTCTGCGGCTCGCTCTGCACGCTCCGCTATTTTCCCATGGATCGGTTGGAGCTAAAGTTTTAGAAGACCGTGTTCAGAGGCTCTGTTGATGCTAAGGGCGCGCACTTCAGCGCAGGCATCGATGTTGCAGCTCAAGCTCCCGCTACGAATAGCGTGGTCTGAAAACACGACCGCATGGCGAGGCGCTCAACCGGCACCAAATTTACCAGCGGCACAACAATCCGCCTGGCGAGCGCGTGCTATTTGCCAAGGGAAGGGGCTACTAGCAACCTTATGGCCTGGGGCGATTTTTTGGATAGCAGCTTTCTGTTTGTCCTTTACCGTTTCGGGTTTCAGTATATCAAATGCGCCAAGCAACTAAGAGAGGAAGAGAGAAGAGTGCGCGAGGACGTCAGAACACTGAGCTCTGGTTGGAATGATTAGTGGGTAGACTTAACGCCAGGTGCCTTGGTCTGCACTGAATGTGTCGAACACGTATGATGCAAGAGCAAAACGACAGATGCTGGTGTTCCCGCATTCTAACTCGTTCGACGAGTGCAATGAACACAAAGGCAGCTTGGTTTAGATCTACCCACTAATTGCAACCGAAGCTCGGCATTCTGATGTTCCCCCGCTCCTTCATTTCCTCCTCTCCCTCAGTCTTCTACGTAGTATTGTTGCCTTCAATGCCCGTTTATCTCGTCCAGGTTTGCCCCGTTTACATAAATGCGACTTGAGAGCGTCGATTTTTATTATTCTGAGAATTAAGCCGATGCGTCAACATTCATGTTAATTCACATGAAGTCCTACGCTAAGATGGCACCATGTTGGTTTACATCTCAAATATAAACCTGCGTTTCTGGCACGAGCCGAACCTTGTAATATTATTTTCTGGCCGCCGTTTCGCACGCGGAGGCCTTGTTGATGAGCACAAAGATCTTAACCACTGTCTTTAATACTCTGCAGGATGTTACAGGGTGCAAGAAAATGCTGAGAGTTTTGTGCCTTGCCACTCTAAAACAGAGGGAACAATACTGCACACGCCATTGTGTGCAAGATCGTTACCAACCGCTTTCAAGACATTACCACTTCTTCTATCAGGGTTGGACCACAAGGGTGAGAGGTTCCTGTGCAAGCAGAAGCGGCGCTGAGAGTAAAAACTACTTTTTCTGCAGAGCTTCCGATGTCGTTCCTGCTTACGCATTGCTTACACACTCCCTCCGATGCGCAGGGCCACAGCGGGGGCCACCCTCACAAGAGCAGCTTAGCTATTCGCGACTACAGTGAACTATAGGGGGCCAGGCAAAATTGCGGACGAAAGAAGGCCGTTTTTGTTTTTTGTCGTTCAACACGCTGACCACCATAAATTTCTTTCACTAGAACGTGAGATCGGTGTTACATGTCAAAACAAAGCGATTTTTGACGGTACAAACCTTATTCTAGTCAGCGCCTCAGAGTGACAAGGCGGAATCATAAAAATAATTACTGGAAGCAATGTTTGCTTTCTGTGCTACCTACGACTTACAAGCAGCAATAGCTGTCGACAGAGTTGAAACGACCTTATCTCCTGAGCTTCTCGGAGTTGCCGCTACGCGTCGTTGACTTCGCTGGAGTCGCCCATATTCAACTTACTTACAATTGCAAGAAATGTTTGCGTTTGTTCTCGAGAGAAAATTACCGAGGGACCCCCAAGATTGTGCCCGCTTTTGCCTCCGCCAACAAGACAGGATTGGGCGCCGCCATGTTCTCAGCTAGGCACCTAGCCAGGTTTTTGATTCGGGGGAGTCCGCCCATGACAAAATGCTGTATGAGGGGAGGGGAAGAGGAAGCCTCCTCAAAACGGAAGATTTTCGGGGAGGGGGGCGGGGGGAACAGAGGGGCCGGGCCGGGCCGGGCCTGTGGGCAACCCCCTGGCTACTTGCTTTTTCTCAGCATCGTCTCCTGCATAATCCTCACCATTTCAAGATGCGATGCGACCTTCTTTTACACGGGCTGCTCCGTCTAGCGGGTTGAATGCGATGCAGTTTTTAGCTGCGTTATGCCATTTACATGACTGCATTCGATGCAACAGCTAGAGTCGATGCAGCTAAGTTGCATTCATGTAAACGTAGCTATAAGACAGTTTTAGAATGCGCACGCTAACGCTTTGCGTAGACAAAGTAGCGTCGTCGCCACTTCGCATGCCTCGAACGCTAGACCACGTTTTGCACTTTGCGTACTGCTATATTTCAGGAATTGGGTGCGTACGCAACGCGTCTCTGCGATGCTCCGAGGAGGATTCGTGATGAGAAGCTGGCAAAAGCCAACACAAGGACAGGCAAAAAATGGCGGTTCCCGGGATCGCGGCTCCGGCAGGCGTCTTGAGTGGGACGTTCACCACATGGGATCCGGCCAACTCGTCGAAAGACAACTTATCGATGGTTAATTTGTCGAATAGGCCAATTTTTATTAGGGTAATTTGTCGAAGGGAAGCTAGTCGCAAGAGGTATTATATCGAAGGGTGAATCCTCGAATGGGTTGAATGACAGTTCGAGGTAAATTTTGTGGCCTCTTACCTTTTGACCTATACTTTCCTTTGTGTCTGGATAGGGTACCTGTATATACTCCACTTTGAGGACCAGAGTAAAGCAATGGGGCTTCCAGGGTGGCCATGTTGGATACAAGGCTGCACTGCGGGAAGCTACCGTCGCTTATGCAAGCGGCCGGGATGCGCGAGCTACGCGATCGTCATCCGAGTCGACTTCTCCCAGACTATGAAACCATGTTTTAAAACATGGCACGCGTTATAAAACAACGCAATTATACTGTATCCAGTTACTACACACAATGTGTAATGGTCAAGGAACCTTCCACATCGTTCTATTTTAGTGTAGGATGTATATTTAGCAGACGCAAAGCGGGAACATGATTCGCCCGAAACTCGACGCCTGCAAGGTCGGCTTTCCCGCACGACGTTCGGATCCAGCTGGGTGCACGTGACGACTTCTACGCCAATACGGAGTTGGCGGCAAAAGGAAAAGGAACGCTATATCTATAGCAGTTATATGTCTGGACTAAGCGCAACGCCCACGTTAAACCACAAAACTGAAACAAAACAATTTAAAAAAATCAATAGAGGGCGAAGGCATTGAGGAACCTTGAGACAAGTTGAAAAATGTGTCATCTCGGGATCGTCCTTTTGTTATTTTTGTTCTTACTTTTTGTAACGAGTCATCACAGACAGTCGCCGCGAAGCGGCTTGACGTGTGGACCGGGTAGGTTAACACGCTCCTAGTGATTCATGCGCGACGCAGTAACCGTCCCCACACTACAGTGACGTAGCAAGGGAGGAGCGGCGTATGGGGCTTGCAGCCCTCCCTCCCTGGTCATGAAAATCCCAGCCACCTCAGTTCCCCTCCCCCCCCCCCCACACACTCCCCACCCCACCCCTAAAAACTTTGCGCAATGGGCCGTGAAAGTGGCGAAAGTGGCAAGTTTGTTATTTTCGACAAGAAAGGGCACACGGGGGCAAATTATCTTGCGGCAATTTTAGGGATTACTATAGCGAAGTATTTGCTATAAAATGTCAGAAAAAAATTATTCTGGCTTTTAGAAAGCGGTGTCCAGTTAGCCTTTGCGACGAAGTGCCCTATGACGAATCAACCTATTCGACGAATGAACCGTCGACAGGTTGGCTTTCGACGAGTTGTCCTAGACCCTCACCACATCATCTCGACTGCGATCTACAACGCAGGACTGACGTTGCAATCCTATAGGAGGTGCACGTCAGAAATGCTTAAGAGGACCCAGCAAAGTGGGCAGCGATAGCCGGCAACTTGCTGCTTGGCGACGCACAAACGTTTCTCGGAGAAGGTCAGTAAACAAGGTTCTCTCTTGCCTAGGCGACGCAAGTGAACATAATCAGTCAACCGCTTCCCGTTTCATTCTCATATTTAAAGGGGCACTGACAAATCAAAATCATATTTTTTTTATTATCAAGACGTTAAACAGTGCCGGGACATTACCCTCAAAATTGAAACTTGGGAATAGACCCATAGACCATTTGCTGTCTTACCCAAGCATCAAAGGAGAATGCAGGGATTGGTTGTTCCACGCGCCACACGCGCACGCCTTTCCTGTATAAAAGATTCAGTAAATAACCAAAAAGAAAGGCATTGACGAACGCGCGTGCAAGATGCCATTTGTTTTAGGTTATTTGCTGCCAGAAAAGTTACTACTGCTGAGGCCAGCACGTGCGTGCGCGTGGAACACCAATCCCTGCATTCTCCTTGATGCCCGGGTAAGACAGCAAATGGTCTCCTTCAGTATTCGTGAATTAAAAAAACAATTTCAATGCCGAATTCGAAGTTCCCGCGCGGTCCTGCCAGCGCAGAGTCAACTTTTGCGGTCTCCTGCGACTCGACTTTTTCTCGGACCTCCTGCTGACCCGATGCGAGGAGGAGGCGAGCTGGCGAGATAGACGGGGAGTCCGGCGCGGGAAAAAACCTGGTTTTCTCTCGCCGACTCGCCCGATCTCGCCCGAGCGCCGCCGAGAGTTTTCTGAGGAGGACACGAATCTGTCAGGGACATCTCACCGAACTCCGATTCTTGGTATTTCACGAGGGGCCGTAGTGGGTTCGCAATTGCGTTAAAAAACATGTTTTACGATTGCCGTTATTAAATGTTATGAAATGTCGCCTACAAAGCTTCTAAATTTCCTGATTTTTGACGTCATCGATCAAAAGAAGCGAGGAGGTAGGCGCGGGAGATTTAAACGCCAAAAGTAAAAAAGGCGCACAGCGCGTGGGAAGATTTTTTTCCGCGATGCGGCTTTTTTGCGTTTGTGACTACAACTTGCATCGTTTTAGACAATAAAAAAAATACGACCTTCGGCGTGTCAGTGCCCCTTTAAACAAATCTAAAATGTTACTCTGAACCAAGAAAGTTGTTTTTTCTTTTTTTTTTCAATTTACAGGATTTCGTGTACAAAAAAAAAAAAAAAAGGTGTTGCTATATCATTGTGGCGTTACAAGCACGAGGTGCTTATTTTCCATTCCGACGGAGAAACGCTATTCTAAAAACGCTCTGGCACAGCATGCGATAACGCAAACGCTAAATCCAGCACTAGCATGGGCTATAACTGCGTACATTATTCTAAAACACGTTATTTTTTGCTTGACGTGTATTAACGTGCACACATTTTGCTTCTCTTGCAACCTGATAATCTTGATGTGGCCAGCTTTGTTTCGGTCCTGTCAGGGTCTTCCCCATCTGCCTGGCCGGGGACTGCCGAAGATGAGTAAACGAGCATGCATTCCAATTCGTGTATCCTGCTCGAACCATCTTGGAAAAACCCGATGGTCAAATTCAGGTATGACAATGTTGTCCGTCACCGCATGGGTGTTGGTTTGAGATGTAAGATGTTCGTTAATTAGGCTGTGCGTGGTCCTCCCCTCCCTGTGCATCCTCTTTATGCAAAATTCATTATGATGTTTCCGACATCCGGGTGAACTCGCATTTATATCCCGTTATAATTCATCCCGTCAGCACATTGTCACGAATGCAAGCATGAACTCTTGAAGAGTAAAGCTTCATTTATGCACAGTCGGGGACAAAATTTTCTGGTCCACAGGAGCGGTGGCCGGTATATGTTTTCTACGCCCACTCTGATTGCGCGTCGAGACTGGCGCTTGGTGCATGCGTGTCCTTCTATACCTGCATAGATTACGATTCTCTCATTTTCGGCAGCTACGGTGCGATTCGCTATAATCGGCCCGGTATTGCCGCTTCGGAAGGATCCGCGCCCAGGTGTGCTCGAAATCAAGGTAAGAATCACGCCGGCTGGCTGGCTGGCTGCAGCTGCAGCGAGAAGAAGTATTCGCCGATCTCGGAAGGGGTGGCGCATGCCGCTTTTTGTGGTAACATTCTTTACCCGATAACGAACAATATGATGACCGATTATCACACCGCGTTTGACGCTTGCGACAATGTTACCGTGGTACTCGGCAACAGAAGACTCATATACATTAAGGGCATGTCGCTTCGAGAATATTGCTGAATATTGTAAAATACCAGGAGCCGACTCATTCAAGCTTTCTGATGTGGAATAATCGTTTCTTTGACCTTTGAAAAAAGAGAAAAGAGTTGGGCATTATGCTGAATAAACACAAAGTAGTTTGCCGGTTGTTGAAAGACATTCTTAGCACAAAGGCTATCATGGCCGAAGCCCTAGTTCTGGCTTTAAAGGGAGTTACTCCGGCGATTTCTTCATGGTCCCCGATTTGCTTGAAATTTTGCTAAACTCGCCAAACAACATCGCTAAAATAGAATCCCAAATATTAGGTCAAAATATTATTTTTTCGCGAAGTTATTGAATTTACAATTTTGGTCCTCACCGTGTTTTTCAAACTGAAAATCTCTACTGGCAACAACGAAAAAGTGACGTCAGTGGAAGGCATGGGTTCACTCTTAGGACTGTAGAATTTGTTCCCAACTGATTGGAAGCCGTTTCATGGTGTCAAATGAATGCTTTGGAAGCTCGCTCCAGTACCCCCGCACCTGCACGGAACAAATGATTGGCATATTCTATTTTTTAGACTGCTTGCTCGACTGGCAAGCCTGCCCGCCACTGACGTCACGGCACTGAAAAGTGCGGGTATATTTGAATGTTGGTTTTTGCATCATTTTCATTTGCCGATTTCGCAATAACTATTATGAATTTCGCGATACTAAATAGCATACCGAAAAGGGTAAAGGCCGGGGAGTCAGAAAATATAGTTAGTTAAGGTAGCTCAAAAAATCGCCGGAGTACCCCTTTAATGCCTCGTTCACACTCATGGTTGAACCGCATTTGCGATGCAGTTCACATAGATTTGATAACGAAAACGAGCGAACCCGCTTTTGCACTTGAGATTTGAACTCCAGCGTAAAAAAGCAGCATAAGATAAAGAAGGAGACTCTGTGCTTCGACCTGAGTTGGTGGCATCCCTCCACGAGTATGCTGCGATGTCTGCAACAAGTATTTTACAGTGAACGGTAATTTTATCGTTCGATTGAAGAGATCAGCTAACAGAAGCAAATGCCTATGTGTTTTTTATTGTGAATTAAAAAAGAAATCAGTCTTAGGTCGGAGTCGGGCGAAGTGTGTTACCGTAAAATGCTGCGTGCCGCCGTGTAAACGCAGGTCGGCTAATCCTCCTTTTTCGCTGATTGAGAGGCGCTGCCTGCCAGGCCAGCGCGCGTGTGAGTCTTCAGCGCAGCTAGGCACGAATGCTTCCGAAGCGGCACCATACGGCAAGTTATTAAGGATCGGAACGTGGCTGCCGGAATTGAAGGAATTTGCATCCGTGCCAGTGGGGAAGGATGCGCATCCGCCAAGCGCCAGTTTGCACAGCAGAGGGCGCAGCAATTCATATCGGGTAACGCTCCCATGGTCAAGTATTTTCGCGACTTTACAACTAAGTATGTGTACAAGGACATAACGGGTACTCCCATTATAGCACTGAATGTCATCGACTTCAATTATCGCATTCAATGCGTTCATGTAAGCAACATACACCGTTAGGGCACTGCATCGCACTCAAGTCTCTAGACCAGGGCACTATGCCACAACGTGACCAAGTGTGACCGAGCAGCAAGGACCACGCCATCTGGTGCGATTTGTCAGTGGCGTGGCACTGACCTACGCAGCAGAAAA